>JAGFPH010008616.1:38242-54083 GCA_018207615.1 Philaenus spumarius
ATGTTGATAGATGTGGCAAAAATGTCAGTAGTTAGTTTTCGTGGTTATGTTGGCAGATCTGTCAACATCTTCTGTTTTGAAATTAATGTTAATAGATCTGCCAACACTCTTTGTTTTTGTGATTAATGTTGATAGATGCGGAAACACTGTCAGTTAGTTTTCGTGATTAATGTTGCTTGGCAACGATGTCAGCCAATTAAAAGCAAGTGTCAATACATCTGGCAACACTGTCAGTTTTCGTGATTATTGTTGTTACCATAGAAGACAAGAAGGTTTGCAAGGTTTCTGCTTAACTTGCTCACTGCTCTATCCTTGTGCATTTAATATTTAAAAGTTTTTAATTTTAAGGTCCCGTGTACAAATTTAAATCTGTATTTTAAGATCTGTCTGCCTCTCATTGTAGAATTTCTCTGGAAAGCATAAAGCATAATACACCAATAATAAATATTATGTGAACTTTCGCATGTGGTATTGCTTTAAACAACGTTACTTAAAGTTTGAAATACACGTTTTTAGTCTTACTGCTTTGGTTAATTTTTAAGAGGTCAGTGACAGCAAAATTGTAAACAGCAAGTCAAGTATACACTTCAAGATCTTAATTGAAAATGTATACAATAGTAAAAATATAAGTTATTATCAAACAAATAAATAAATATTATGTTATAACTGAATATTCAAATTAAATTAATGAATTTCTATAGAAATAAATTATTCGAAAACAAAATGCAATCCACTAAAAACTCAACGGATTAAACTTCCTCCACAGAGTAAGAAAATTCAAACAGAAAAGAAGTGCAATGCTATTTTTAAATGTCGAAAATGTTTAATATGTTTGAAACTATCGGAAAATGTTTTTGCATAAGACTTGAGGTAGCTCCTTGCATTTGCTCAGCCAGTAGGCCTATTGGCGTAATCGCAAAAATTTTAGTATCGGATACCATGCTCCTCTTTATCAAGAACGGCATGACACTTAAATTTGTTATGCAAAATTATTTCAATTCATGCATGAAAGTAACAATATAAATAAGGCGCGAAATACGTTTTTGTTCTGAGCTTTTAGTTCCACCCTGTAGTCGTATTGAATTGCTCTTGCTGAACTGATGAATCGCTTCTTGTATGTTGTTCCTGACCTCCAGTAGTATTTTTTTATAACACTTTTATTAGCGTGGTGTGTATCTATGTAACGGAATCTTTGAACGTGATTTTCACCCCTTTCAAAACGTCGGATTGATTTGAAACTTTGCACACTTATCAAGGACCGATGACAATGCAATATTAATTTTGTTGGGTGTAGTAAGTGAGCACTGATCATGGTCCCCAGAACACGACGTGATTTTCACCCCCTTCAAAACGTCGGATTGATTTGAAACTTTGCACACTTATCAAGGACCGATACCAATATTAATATTGTTGGGTGTAGTAAGTGAGCACTGATCGTGGTCCCCAGAACACGACGTGATTTTCACCCCCTTCAAAACGTCGGATTGATTTGAAACTTTGCACACTTATCAAGGACCGATACCAATATTAATATTGTTGGGTGTAGTAAGTGAGCACTGATCGTGGTCCCCAGAACACGACGTGATTTTCACCCCCTTCAAAACGTCGGATTGATTTGAAACTTTGCACGCTTATCAAGGACTGATGACAATGCAATATTAATTTTGTTGGGTGTAGTAAAAGTGAGCACTGATCATGGTCCCCAGAACACGTTTTCGGGTGTCATTAAAAACTGTATATACTGGGTGATTCACGACGATATGCAGAAACTTCGGGAGCTCATTAATTTTGTTGGGTGTAGTAAGTGAACACTGATCATGGTCCCCAGACTAAAAAATTAGAAAATAAATAATAGTTTTAAAAACTTAAAAAATACACTTTAAAAGCAAACTGAACTAAAAATTTGAAAATAATTATAAAAAAAGCGTGGGGTGCGTTATACTATATTTTTATAATAACTCTACGTTAATAAATATCTACCAATGAAATATTTATAACATTTCATGAAAAGCACCCCACGCTTTTTTTACAATTATTTTCAAATTTTTAGTTCGGTTTGCTTTTAAAGCGTACTTTTTTAGTTTTTTAAACTATTATTTATTTCTGAAACACTTTGAATTTTGTGTACAGTGTGTCTAGAAAACACTGTCCCAAACTCCACCAAGCTAATATATAGGTGAAAATAAATTTAAAAAAGTTCCCAAAAGCTTGGTTTTCGAAAATTATCCACCATTATTTTTACTAAACACATAATGTCTTTGGAAATAGAAATGATACTGGCCTCAAATTTTTGGTACATATTTGTTATGTAACCATTTACCCTTTTACAAAACATCAGAACTTTCTTTTGTATACTTTAAAAATGGCCAATATGTAAAAAATAGTATGTCAAATATCTCTAAAACCGCTAACTTACTAAAAAAAATTAGGAATAAAAAAAGTTAATTTTTAAATAACAAACAAAACTGTTTTTGTCGGAACGAAGTTTCTTAACGCCGGTTGCGGTAGGAGTTAACAAATAGAAAATGTAATGCGTAAAGAACAAAAGTGTTATTGGTTGCTACGGCAATGACAAATACAAAATACGCGTAACGAAAAAGCGTTCTCAAATTGATTGCTATGGCAGATCTGTAGCTAGGCCGTAAATACGTTCAAGAAATGTGTGTTTTGGTTCATCAATTTAAATTAATGGTCGGCTTTAGCTGTCGGCCATGTTGGTTGACACTCCATAAGACCAATGTTAAATAAAAATCCATATTTTTCCTTTATTTTTGATCGGATAATTATGAACGATATGTCATTTTAAAGCTATGGCCAATACGCATGCAAATGGCTTTTCCAAAATTAAGAAAAAAGTTTTGTTTAATATTTATTAACAATTTAAAAAATTAATTTTTAATAATTTTTTATGTTGTCACTATTAGTTATAGCGAAAAAGTACCAAGCCATTTGCATGAAGAATTTTGTCCCCAAGAGTTTGGTATTTTTTTGAAAACGCTATTTGAACAATTGCGGGTTTTAAATGGATTTAGGATGAGCAATGTCCGCGTAACCTACCGCCGCTACGCTGGAGTCGCAGGTTGCTTTCTGTTTTACTAGAGCCGACCCTTAAGAGACGATCGGTTCCGTCCGGCGTAGTTCGGATATTATCGTCAAGCGCTGAAATACGTTCAATAAACATAAAATGTTGGTTCATCAGTGTCGGCCTCACCTAAAATTATTGTATGTATATTTAATTTATTTTACTTGCCTTAACGGCAACATACATACAATAATTTTAGGTTAGGCCTAGAAAGTAACTTTAAATCCAGTAATCAAATAAAATTATTGTATGTACGTTGCCGTTAAGGCAGGTAAAATAAATTAAACATACACACAATAATTTTAGGTTAGGCCTAGACTGATAAACCTACATTTTATGTTTATTGAATGAATTTACAATGAATGGACATTTAACTGTGTTTACCATCTTAGCTTTGATGTTATAATTAATTCTACACCTTTATTATTATAACATTAAACGTACGGAAACAGTAAATATTTGTATAAAAACAATCTAATAACAAACGGCAATTGAAAGGTTAAAATTATGTGTGTATGTTGCCGTTAAGGCTGGTAAAAGAATTGAAGAAAAGGCGTGATGAACTTCGTGGGGTCCCACGACCGCACACATTTACTTTTTTATTTCCCACCACCAGATTAATAACTAATGAAATACCATTATCATTAAAATGTCTAAAGCAAGATCAGTTTAAGCTTAAAGAACCATTAAAATACATGTTTTTGAAATTTCATACCCAATAGGAAAATGTAGAGACTGCTAGATCGACTAATAATAACCTTAAAAGTATTCTTCGGTTTATTTTGTACGTTTACTGTGGAATAAAACCAGAAACCGGTCCCAAAACAAATAAAATTAAGTCACAGTAAATACAAATACGTCAGAGCACCGGCTCACCTTCCAAACCACCTTCGTAACCGATCATAAAATAATGACAATAACTGCATTGGCGTGAACGTATATTTTTGTAGGAAAAAGTATCTACACTCTTTTACTGTTTAATATTGTGTCTAATATAGGTGAAGTGAAATTTACAAAACATAATTTGAAAAATACAGTAGATAAGTTTGGACGTTTGGATCTTTTTACTTCATTTCAACTTTGAATGTTTATAATTCGAAAACGAAGTCATTTATCGGCAAACCCGCTTTCACCATGGTGTCTCTTTGCAAGTTTTACGTAAATATCATGTAGGCCTACTTTATGTATTAGGGTTTCAACCATTTTGGAAATTGTTCTACTCACGAAGGAGCTGAATAGCTGCGTGTGTGTACGAAATATATTAGTTGAATTTGATTGCACCTAAGCCTCCAGCTTCATGAGTTCCTTCGTTCCATTCGCAGCGGAGCCTCGGGTTATGGACTGTTTCGCTTCGCTCGCAATGTACAAACTCGGCCGTCGCCCTTGGATCAGAAGATGGATCCGGAGTCCCCCCTCCCCACGTGGATTTGAACAGGGTACTTTATGGTATTTTACGTTTTGATAGATTTTGAGGGAACAAAGCGAGCTGTAAGATCGTGTAAAAAAACAAAATGCGTAGAATAACATCCTACATTTACGTATGTAGAAAAAATCAAAAACAAATTCATTCTCGTAGGAAAAACCTAAACATATAGTTACTTACGGTAAAAAAAAGTGCTTCCGGTTGTTGGATTTTTTTGGCTAACGAACTCGTCTGCGTGACTTAGACAACCAACATGTGTACCAAATCAGACTTAAAATGTGGCCGTAAATATATATAAAATTTGTATTTTATGTCTTGACAAGTAAAACAGTTTTACGCTTAGAATGTGAAATAAACGGTACCAGAAACTGACACATACTTTCTCACAAACATATTTAAATTATTAAACAGATTCACTGTGACTTCATAATTGTATTAAACTAGGAGAGGGGATACATTAAAGGAGAGTAACTAATAAATATTATTATTATTAGCTGAATGAGAATTTTTAGAAAGATGCGCTTTTTTGCATATGGTCGGGTACATTAAGGGCTACAAATAAGCAAAATTTGATCAAAATCGTTAGAGCCAGTTTTTTATAAAAAGAAAAATAACCTTTTCAAAACTTTTTTTGCAAATTTGTTCGAAATCGATCGAATAGTTTTCTCTCTAGCTTTGTATACATACAGACAGAAATTTTGTAAAAACCACGTTTGGACTCAGAGGGTCCCACAACGGATATTTCTACAAAAATCTGAACATCGATATTTTGCGATCACTATACTTTCTCTATACTATAGTATAGTGAGAAAATAAAATTAATTACTACAAAAAATGTGCTGATGATGGTGGCATTGTCTCACCGTAACCGGTAATTGTTTGGACGGAGAAAAATTAAGGTAATTAATTTATATTAATTAGACTACATAATTTTAGATAAATCAGCAATCCTGGTGGCTTGCACATAATTTTTAAATACAATGTTTAAGACAGCCCAAAACGTGTTCTGGGGACCTTGATCGGTGCTCATTTATTGCTCCCGACCTTAGGTATCACCATAAGGGTCACTGCATAGCTCATCTTTCCTATGGAAATTCGCTGAAAAGGGATATTTTTGTAAACTAAATCCGCGTCATTTTGTTTCCATTCTCTGTTATACAATAAAAAGACGTTTCTATACATTTCCACTACAATAATCTAAAGATTAAATCTATAGTTACGTCAATACAAGATTTATGCTGTGGAAAGGGAATATGGTGCAAGATGTAGCTTCCTTGTAAATATAAACTACTGAAAAATGTAATAACTCTACCACGCAGCTGAACCGCTGACGTGAGTTGAAAAAATTAAGTTTATAGGGCTATGTTTTAGGGTTTCAACCAACAATTTGGGAAAAGGGTCTATTCACGACGGTGCTGAACAGCTGCAAAATGGTTTGCACGCCATTCCGCCTATTGGGAGTATCTTCAATACACAAAGCATTGCGTGATTCGCACGCCAACCCCCGTATTGGGAGTATCTTCAACACACAAAGCTGTGCATGCTACGCACGCCAACCCCCGTATTGGGATTATCTTTAATACACAATGCATTGCGTGCTTCGCACGCCATTCCGCATATTAGGAGTATCTTCAATACAAAAAGTATTGCGTGCTTCGCACGCCAACCCCCGTATTGGGCGTACACAATGCATTGCGTGCTTCGCACGCCAACCCCCGTATTGGGAGTATCTTCAACACACAAAGCATTGCGTGCTTCGCACGCCAATCCCCGTATTGGGAGTATCTTCAATACACGATGCATTGCGTGCTTCGCACGCCAACCCCATGGTAGGACCCTCCACATGGCTTTGAACCGGGTACTTCTATGGTATTATACATTTTGATCGATGTTTTGGGAACCAAGCGAGCTATAAGGTCGCGTAAAAAAAACAAAATGTGCAGAATAACATCTTACATTTATATTTGTAGAAAAAACTCAAAAACAAATTAATTCTCGTTGGAAAAATCTCAAAAAATAGTTACTTCCGGTCAAAAAACATGCTTCCGATTGTTGGATTTTTTTTTCTATCGAACTCGTCCGAGCTACGTAGACAACCAACATGTGTACCAAATTTGAACCAAACCGAACCTAAAATGCGGCCGCTAGAGTGCGAACACATATACATGATTTTTAATGACACCCCAAAACGTGTTCTGGGGACCATGATCGATGCCCATTTGCTACTCCCGACCTTGGGTCTTTCCTATGGAAATTCACTAATAACTCGATCACGCAGAGTCGCTCACGATTGAATTTCCAAAATTAAGTTTGTGTGTTTTAGGGTTTCAACCAACTATTTGGCAAATTGGTCTACCCACGACAATGGCGGCCTCGCGAACGAAATATATTAGTAGAATTTGTTTCTACCTAAGCCTCCAGCTCCGGCTCAAGCGCTGCTTCGTTCCGCTCGCAACGGAAAAATTAGCTTTGTGAGTTTGCCCCTCGACCTTGCGGCTTCGAAGTAATGTCTGCTTCGCTTTGCCCGCAGGAAACAAACTCGCTAGGTAAATAATGGCAGGTGCTTTCATGGTAATTTACGTTTTGATCGATTTGGGTTAATCAGACGGGCTATAAGCATTGTATTTGGATAACCTAATAGAACTCCGATCCACTGCAATATTTCAATCCACTGGAAATTCGACGGTGGCGCTATCTATTGGGGAAACGATGGAAGCGGTGTGAAGCACCAATGATTTCTCCCTAGCGCTATCTCGCGGCGCGATCATGCACTAATTTCCCGACAACCTTTTTTCGGCACACAGCCCCCGTATGCATGCATGATCTATTTTATTATTCATGATCTATGCTATAAGGCCGTGTAAAACAAAAAAAAAAAAAAATAATTTTAGTACGAAAAATCTCAAAAAGTGTTTATTTCCTGTCAAAAAAAACGTGCTTCCTGTTATTGGATTTTTTTGACTAACGAACTCGTCCGATCGACATAGAAAACCAAAGTGTGCACCAAATTTAGATCAAATAGAGTTTAAAATGCGGTCGTTGGAGTGCGAACACATAATATACACATAACGTTTTTAATGACACCCGAAAACGTGTTCTGGGGACCATGATCGGTGCTCTCTTACTACTCCCGACCTTAGGCCTCAGTACGGTATCTTTACTATGGAAATTCGCTAGTAATAGGCTATATTTTTGTTTTGTCTGTTTTAGGTACTAAAGGAGCCATGAAGGTACTGCTGCAGGTCGCATTTCTTTTGGTCTTTGGTAAGTATTTGATTGCATATTAATTTTGATGGTTGTTCCCAAACCTTTAGTTGATCCTAGTTCAAACATATTTTAATTATTAAAGTTGTATTCCACTGAGCGGCGGAACTATTTATCTCGAAAGGCATCTGAATTAATTTAACGCATCTCCTTGTCTATGCCATAACTGCTGTCATTGTATTTGGATAACCTAATAGAACTCCGATCCAATGTAATATTTCAATCCACTGGAAATTCGACGACAGTGGCGCTATCTATTGGGGAAACGACGGAAGTGGTGTGAAGCACCAATGCTAGCAATAATTTCTCCCTAGCGCTACCTCGCGGCGCGATCATGCACTATTTTCCCGACAACCTTTTTTTCGGCACACAGCCTCCGTATGCATGCATGATCTATTTTATTATTCATGATCTATGCTATTGTTTAATATAAGAAACAGCAGTGTTAATCTTTCCGTTGTTAAGTTTAATTTATGGGTAGGCCTAAATCAAAACGTATTTAGTTACTGGATAGTTTGGTACAAGAACATCTGTCTTTTGGAGCGCAAATCAATCTAAAGTGTGTTACATTTACAGAATAAGATTCGGTATAACGCTCTATTAAAATTTGCCGCTAATATAATATATTACCCTTGTTGTTACAGAATCCACCCTTACAATATGCAGGAGAGTGCCAAGAGACCATTTTGGATATTCTGAGAAATGTAAGTACAATAATTTAAACTACCAATTAGTAATTTGATTTTAAAAGGTTATACTATTGAACAAAATTTGTTTTTACACTTTCTGTTGTGCAGTTGGCTGAACTGTTAAAGGTATTAAAACACTGCTTATAAAACATCAGCAATACAGTGTAACTATGAACAATAATGTGCTGGTGTGCTATCGAAACCAACAGTTCAGTGAGATTTTAAGGATTGCTTGATTGCTGACATCAAGGTAGTCATCAAAATTATCAATCCTGGAGAACAAATTTATATTAGTTTAAATGCAATTATTAAACTGTTTTTCAAAAATTATTGTTAACTGTTGCAGTACAATTGAACTGGTCTTTAACGAATGCAGTATGCGCAGGCCGCCATCAGTCGCCTATCCATATAGACACGCAGGATGCAATACCTCTTGCTATTCCTGCGATAGAACTTGTAGGCTATCATAACCTTCTACCGAGGCCTATAAGTATAACTAACAACGGCCATTCAGGTGAGAGATATAGCCTACATACAGAAGTGTAACAAATGTTATGTTTTATTTATAATAAAGGCGTAGGATTAATATTAACCCCAAAGCAAAGATGGTAAATAATGTTAAATGTTCAAATCAAATTATTTCGTACATTTTATAACAGCAGTTTTAATAAAGGTCAAAAGAACCAGCAAGGCTCTGGTCTACACTTTAATAAAAACCTAACCAAAAAGTTAGAAATACAAATAGTTGCTTCAAAGTTTGAAATCAGCTGTTAATGGAAATCAGCTGTTTTATCTGCTATTTTATTCAATTGGTTGCGATGGTAATGAATGTAAATACATTTAAGAAATATGTGTTGGTTCATCAATCTAGGTCTAACCTAAGAATTTTTTGCGACTAAATTTACAAATACTGAAATAAAAATGTTTTTTATCAAAATGAATTATAGCATATGTTACTCAGGGATAGTGTAGCTTTTTATTGGTAAAACTATTTTTTCAATCAGTTCAGTATAGTTCAAGAGATTATACCCCCTGCATACAAACAAACAAACTTTACCTCTTTATAATATTAGTATAGATAATGTGTTTTACTCAAAACTTTCCAGTATTATATTTTGCATCATTCTTTGTTTTAAAGTTATTATAGATAATGATGAACAGTTTATTTTACTGATATTTCGTTTTTCCAACATGAGCTATCAATAGTAGGGTACTAATGGATTTACATGGAAAGTGTAATTTTGTGCCTATTTTGAAACTACACTTAGCCCCCCAAAGTTTCTTGATAACGTACAATTGGAAATTCTCACAGCCCAGAAACAGAGCAAGAAAATCAAAGTGATACAAACTATTGGAAATCCATCGTTTATTTCAGAGTAGGCCTACTAGGTGTTGTCACTGAAAGACTAGTTGATCGGTTTAATGAACAATCACTAGAACTAGCTAATGCTGTTGATGGTGTATTTGATTTAGATTTTGAACAATCAAAAAAGGGTTTTGGAAAAGTACAGTGATGTTGGAAAAATAAAATAAATACCTTTCTACTCAAAACGGAAATATCCGTTTACATGAGTGGACCGAATTTCCAAAATTAAGTTTATATGTTTTAGGAGTTCAACAAACTATTTGGGAAATTTATCTACTCACGAAGGTGCTGAATAGCTGCCTGTGTATACGAACTATATTACTAGAATTTGTTTGCGCCTCAGGTGCTTCGTTCCGCTCGCAGCGTACAAACTCGGCCGTCGGCCTCGGATCAGAAGATGTCCCACGGTAAAATTCCCCACATTTTGATCGATTTTGGGGGAACTAAGCGAGCTATAAGGTCGTTTAAAAAACAAAATGTGCAGAATAATATCCTACATTTATTATTTTAGATGCAATCCCAAAAGAACGTAATTATAGTACTACAAATCTCAAAAAACAATTGCTTTCGGTCAAAAAAACGTGCTTCCTGTTGTTGGATTTTTTTGGCTAACGAACTCGTCCGAGACAACCAACGTGTGAACCAAATCGGACTTAAAATGCGGCCGCTAGAGTGCGAACACATGTATACATAAACATTTTAATGACACCCCAAAAAGTGTTCTGGGGATCATGATCGGTGCTTATTTACCGACCTTAGGTCTCACCATAAGGGTCGCTGTAATAGCTCAGCTTTCCTTTGGAATTTCACTAGTAATGATGGTATTCATTTTGTCCTCAAACACCTAGTGAGGCGTACGTGGTACCCACCGAATAATATACCGCTAGTATCAATTAGCCCCCCCCCCCCAGAAGTTTTAGTTTAGAGCCGTCTATGCACATCATATATAGGCTCAGCTGAAGTTATATTTGGAACAAGATCTCAAAGCAATGAACACTTGGTTTATGAAAAATTATCTTTTGTTAAATATAGACAAAACGCGTCGTTTACAGTTCCACACCAATTATAAAAACAGTGTATTAAAATGATGAAAGCTATCTTCATAGTAATACCATTGTATTTGGATAACCTAATAACCTGTTTGCAAACAGTTTGCCAGTTGTTTTCGTGTTTCTCATTTATTTACCGGATGTTTGCTGGATGTTTTCAAAATGCTCGCAAACAGTTTAGAAACATCCAGCAAACAAATGAGAAACATTTTAACTAGTTTCAGCAAACAAAAAACACTGTTTTCTGTTTCCCAAACCAAATGGAAAACACGCAAACATTTTAGGCAAACAAAGTATTGAAAAATTTGTGAAGTTGTGACAGAGACTTGAAAATTTTGTCTCGGGGGTTTTTGTGGACGCTGATTTTATTTCTGACTATGCGATTTGCCCCAGTGCACCGGCGGGGGGGAGGTTCTGGAGGGCAAAATTTGTGAAGTTGCGACAGAGACTTAAAAATTTCCTCTCGGGTTTTTTTTGGGGCTGATTTCATTTCTGACCATGCGAAATGCCCCCAGTGCACCGGGGGGGAAAATTTGTGAAGTTGCGATGGTGCACAGGGGGTCTTTTGGATGGTCAGTATTGAAATCAGCACCCCCAAAAATCCCCGAGAGGAAGTTTGGAAGTCTCCGTCGCAACTTTACAAATTTTGCCCCCAGGGCCCCCCCCGGCGCACTGGGGGCATTTTGCATGATCAGAAATGAGATCAGCGCTCCCAAAAACCCCCATGTACCGATTTTAGCGGCTTTTCATTCATTTTTAGAGGTTTCAAAAAAATTAAGCACTTTATGTACCCGCGATGCATTTCCGCTTTCTTCAGAAACTGGTCATACGTAATACGGACCTTCTTCAAGAAATCTGCGAGTCCACCATTGCCTTCTACTATTTAAGCTAACCTCATTGTGTAGAATTAAATAAAAACCAGCACAAGCTAGAAGAACGTCTTCTTCAGTCAACATCTCAAGAAACACTGCCTAGCTAGTGTGGACACAAAACAATGACAAACATTTGTTTGTGAACAGTTGCGAAACAATTTGAAAACTGTAGACAAACATGAAACAAGAAACAAAAACTTTGCAAACAGTTTTTTGTTTCTTGTTTGTAAGTGTGGACTAGGCTTAAGGGGATGCCCAGGACACTATAGGCTTGTAGTTTTTAGCCATTAGATAAAAATAGTTAAATCTAATATAGTAATAATTCTGAATGGTTTCTTAATTCATAGTGAAATGTAAAAAGTAGTCTTATTCAAGCTACAGTTGTTTCTTACTGTTGTATTAGAGAATTTAGGGAGGACAATAATTAACCATATTGGTCCAGATTACAGGTCTCTTCTTTCTAGGTATTTACGTTTTTTTTTTAGATTTTATTTATTCTCATAATACGTACCTATAATATTTACTTAAGGGAAGGATACAATGTCCGCCACATTGAATCTAATTCCCATAAGAACAATGCTACAGAATAAGTAATTTTTTCCCCTTAATTCGTGGAATAAATTTTAAAATTTGGTTTCATTTTGAAGTACTGTCATATGCGGATGTTGATTGCTGAATACATTTTCAAAAAACGTTTTATCGTTTTCATAAACGTATGATATAAATAGTAAAAAATGGTAAACTTTATTAATTTTTTACTCAGTTGCAAAAAGAGATATTGCAAAAAACACCCAATCAACACCCACAATCTATTTTACTTTAAGAAAAAAATACAGCTTTCGTTTTTTGACGAAAATAACACAAAAATATGCTTAAAAGTGAAAGTATGGTCGGGTAAGTTAGGTTATTTTAACACTGAAATTGGTAGCCAACTTCGCCGTTTTGAATTTAGGGAGCCGAGCCTTAAAGACCAAATAAAAAATATTACTATTACAACATAAATAATGAAATAAGAAACTATATATTATAAAAAAAGAAAATTACTTTAGGACGAACATAATGTTAAAACCTCTAGAGCAAGCCTGTTTTGTGGTCTCAGAAAACTTAATAGTAAGAAAGAAAAAATATAATAATTCAAACATTCAAAATAATATAAATGAAAAATTTTGGAAAAGAAATATCAACAGTAAACCAATAATACATATTAAACTAATTAATGTCTGGTAATATTTTAAAAATCTATGCACGTAACAAAGACTAACTTTAATTTCTTATGCAAATTAAATACGTTCTCACACTCTTTCTAACACACCCATACACAAAATAAAATAATTCAATCACGCAAATAAACCAAGTTAAGCGAATTTCCAAAATTAGGTTTGTACGTTTTAGGGTTGCAACTATTTGGGAAACTCATGAAGGAGCTGAAATTCGAAGGCTTGCAAGTACGAATTATATTACTAGAATTTGTTTGTACCTGAGCCTCCAGCCTCGGCTCACACGCTGTTTCGTTCCGCTCACAGTGGAAACACTTGCTTTGCGAGTTTGCACCTTCACTCTGTAGCCTCGGATTATGGACTGCGCTTTGCGAGTTTACATCTCAACCTTGCACCCTCAGATTATGCAAACAAATCAGCTTTTTAGAGTGCTTTTATTGTATTTTATGTTTTGAGCGTTTTCGAGGGTACCAGACATGCCATAAGGTTGTGTAAAAATCAAAATATGCAGAGTAATCTCTTATATTTATAGTTAAACCCCAAAAAGGTTTCCTTCTATAGTTCATTTCACCTCAGCGTGAGGCAAAACCAAATGACCGTAATAAAACCCTTACCCTTAGGCCTATTGTGCGACATCGGGGATGGGCACTTGTCGTCTGCCTTTGTATTAGAGTTATTGCTGTTTGTCCCAGTGTCATTATGCAAACTTTTTTAATTGAAAGAAAAACTTAAAACAAAATATACCACTCGCTGTGTTTTGATCGCGTGATTATTTTTATACCAAATATGAAGGAAATCGGTTGATTTTGGGGAAGGCAAAGTAAATAATTAAATCCTATGTGTTTTCAAATATGTTTTATCATCATGAATACGGAAATAAATTTACATTGAATAATGAAGTTGAGTTTTATAAAAACCTCTTACCATTCTTGTTCTTTTTCCCATCTGATAAGGCCGTTTCTTTTCCCGAGTCACAGAAGGTCCGCTGTCTAATTCTTTTCTTAACCGCTCACCAGTCGCTCTACTACATCCTGTCAACACACCTACTCTCTCCGCTACATCTCTCTTGGACATTTCAGAATTTTCCATCCGCAAAACTCCGTAAATGTATAAAATAATCCGTCGTTCACCACTTGAGTAAATAACCGCCCGTTTCTCCCTAGGGCTAACGTACTTCTCTGGAGACGAAACTCTAACTTCTGCCATCGCACTCACTAGATTCACTTAGCTGAATTTTCACTTCCACTGTAAAAATAATCTGCAACACTTCCAACCCTGACCTGAACTACAAAACATCTACAACTGAACTTAATGACATCTTTTAATTTAACATCCCTTAATGACTGGTGTCCGTCAGGAAGTCCATTTCCTGTGGAAGAAGGATAACGTAACCACAGTATTGTCGTGTTTACTGTGATGGGATAGGATACCGGGTTAAACAAACCTAATATTACACATAACTTACCTATTATCCTTCATCCGATAATCTTGAAGCGTTTTTGGAATAAATGTTATTCTTGATTTCCTTTTTATTTTTAAACATAGAACCATTCCCGAAGTTTGGCACTTTACTTATGGGACAGCCTGTATAGCACAGTTATTTAATAGTATTACTTTATGTCTATATTTTAATACTGTATTTAATTAACAAAAAAATTGTTAGGCCACTATAATGTGATGATTATTGTGTACAGTAGTAAGTAAGAGGTTTTTATAAAACTCAACATCATTATTCAATGTAAATTTATTTCCGTATTCATGATGATAAAAAATATTTGACAACACATAGGATTTAATTATTTACTTTGCCTTCCCCAAAATCAACCGATTTCTTTCATATTTAGTATAAAAATAATCACGCGATCAAAACACAGCGAGTGATATATTTTGTTTTAAGTTTTTCTTTCAATTAAAAAAGTTTGCATAATGACACTGGGACAAACATCAATAACTCTAATACAAAGGCAGACGACAAGTGCTCATCCCCGATGTCGCACAATAGGCCTAAGGGTAAGGTTTTATTACGGTCATTTGGTTTTGCCTCACGCTGAGATGAAATGAACTATAGTACGAAAGATCTCAAAATTTTGTTTCTCCGGTCAAAAACGAGCATCCGGTTGTTGGATATTTTGGCTAACGAACTCGTCCTGGTCACTTAGAAAACCAATGTGTATACCAAATTTGGTTCAAAACGGAAGAAAAATGTGGCTGTTAAATTGCAAACACATATAGCCTGTACATACATATGTAAAATTTGTAATGACACCCCAAAACGTGTTCTGGGGACCATGATCGGTGTTCATCGACTACGCCCAACCTTGGGTCTCACCTTAAGAGCCACTGCAATAGCTCATCTTTCCTACGGAAATTCGCTAACAAAACACCAATTAGATCCTATATTTTTTTAATTTGATCAGGAATTTTAATATAAAATCCTTTTGCAACGACAGGCCGTGAAGATATGTAACCAAATTAGTAATTTTTCTTTGGGGGCTGTTAAAATAATCAACTTTGTTGTGAAAATCCAAAAAACCTCCGGATATAAAATTAGTAACTTAATAATTCTGAATGATTATTTTTCAGTGGAACTGAAGCCTTATCCAGTACCAATACAGATGAACACTGCGCAGATATTTGGTGGCTTGCTGCCCAACAGATACCATTTAGACAGTTTACATTACCATTGGGGAAAACGAAATAACAGAGGCAGTGAACACGTCATTAACAGTGTAAGGTGAGATAACAATATGACAAAATGTTTACTGCATACCTACACCTAGGCCACATCTATTTATGATCTATCAGTCATTTATTAAGACATTCAGATTTTTGCTTTTGTTAATTTAAAAAATATTGTCAACTTGTATTTACATATTGTT
>JAGFPH010008617.1:7404-22388 GCA_018207615.1 Philaenus spumarius
TTGTATTCGGGCTCTTTTACGTTTTAAATTGTGTATAAACTGACTAAAATAAATAAGTAAAATTCAATTCTTTGCCGACGTTCACAATGAAACGAAATTAGAACTATGTCCCAGATCTGAAGATGACAGTATACTGTTGAAACTGTTAATCCACTAGGCCAAACACGTTGTTTTTTATCTAAACTAACGAATTATATTCACAATCTTGAAAGCTAACAACACTATGTTACAAATTTCTATAATTTTTATTTGTTTATTATTTTGAATACAAAATCTAACACACTGTATTTTGAGAGTGGTATTATGTACGAATTTGTGTTATTGTGTGTCGTGTGGTCCTCTATTCCTGCTATTTATTATATTTTTTCAGTTATATTCATCTAATGTATTCATTATTACCTTAATTTCTGTTTGAATAAACAAAAACCAAATATTTGTTGAAGTGAAAACTTCTTTAGGCACCCCGAACACTTTCGTGATATACGGATCGCTTTAAGGCTTTGCGTTTTTTATTCGTCGATGATTTTTCTTCTTTATTGGTTTACACAAGTACCAGAAGTTTAATGTAACAGCTGATCGTTAAACATGAAGAAATCTCCAAATAAAATAGGCAGTGGTAAATTCAAAGTCTTAAACTCAATAGCTGTATGGAGTTAGTCACGAAACGCTGCCGCTGAAATTGACATTGAGCTTCCTCATTTTGTAAGTTGTGTTAAAATAGTGCACTTTATAAAATGGCTTAGTGCTTTCTCATTTTTTTATATTTCTTAACTTGGTTGTTATGGTAATGAATGTAATTGTATTAAAGAAACTTGTGCTGATTCAATATTATAGGTCTAACCTAATTATGTTTTTTTAGTTATTATTTGACTATAGACAATTAAGGTGATGTTATTTTTTATCTTTTAGATTTAAAATTTAAATGAGACAAGGTAAAAATAATGATACAATTTCAGATTCAAAAAATGTAACCAATCATTTATATTCCTAACAGTTTTCACTTCTGTCGGATGTCCCACGACTGCTTTATTTCTTTTTAAAATCCAATTATTTCACGGTGATTGTAAAATTGCTAACTGAATTTTTGTTTTCAGTCTTTTGTGGATAACTTGGTCGTCTTAAGATTTAAGAAACAAAGTACTTGAGTGTGGTATATTTTTAAATGTTTCGTACAAAAATGTGTTTCTTAAACATAAACTAAATGTATTTTCAAAGTTTCACTATTTTTTGTAAAAGTAAAAAATGGGGAATTATCTGGAAAGGAAGGGTAAACTTTCTTCTTTTTAATTGTCACTCGGAAAAGAGTTCTAAGAGTGCCGGGAGAACTTTGCAAAACACTCTATATTTCAACTAACAAAGTAAAATTTATAATCGGTCTAGAAGGAATCTGTACTGAACAATTTATGTGTAAAAGTCTAAACCCCGTTTGTGGTGGTAATATTTCATTTACAGAACGGATATGAAATCATTTTGGTAGAGGAAATAACAGGAGCACTTTAGCTGGAATAAAACACACACATCTTTGTAAAAAGCAGCGTGATTTAAATTGTTTTTTTTTGTTCTACATTGAGAGAAGGTGAGACGTTTTGTTTTTATTTTAAGACGATGAAGTTGATCGGGGTGGAAGTGAAAAGGAAGAATGGAGGGGAGATAGATTTATGCGGTTCCTTTCGCGAAATATTATCTTCGGAGAATCTACGATCAAAGAAATACGGTCCAGTTCAAGTGGAAATACTATCGTATAAGCAATCGATTTATTTACAATCGCTTTTTATTTTCTATGAGTCGGTTAGATCTATATTTTATATTTGGTGATTAACGTGAGAAAGAAGCTCAGGAGGTAAGGACAGATAATTTGATAAAGATTCAGAGATAAAGAAGAACAGAAGTTGAGAATGAATGAATGTATGTGAAAGAGACAGCGATTGGTGGATAAATAATGGGAGTGAATGAAGAATAGAGGTATGGGCTGGAATAGAGAGATAGAGGAAGGGAGAGAGAGGTAACAGATGGTTGAGGTTTGCTGCCAGACAAAGTGACAAAGGAATGAGTCAGAAATATGCACAAAGAGGGAGAAATTGGATTAAACTGTTTGGATTTACTTAGTGTATTGTTTAATGATGTGCGGGCATTAGGTGTATCAAAATTAAAAATAAATACGCACACAGGTATCGAGAAATGGGCTACCAACGGAGTAAAGAAAGAAAATACCATGTGGGGTAACATTTTATAAGATTTTTGGTACTTGAAACCCGATTTTGACAGTTAAAGGGTCGTTGTGCTTAAGGGTCTCGATTTTATATTATGTTACAAAACAATATGCGTCATGTCACATACTCAGCCCTAAAATTACAACAATATAGAAGTGTATACTTATGACAATGCGATATAAAACAAGTTTTAAATTGTTTCCGAGCTCAAACGGTTACTTAGTGATTTGTTTCACAAATTAATTAAAGCTCATTATACATAGCCAGCCCTGAACTTATCAAAAAATAAATATTTTGTAATACTTGTGAGTTTGCGATTTCAAAGAGAAATGTCCTAAACTGTTTCAATGAACTAAACAATCTATTAGTTTATTGTTTTACAACCGAATTATACGAAATATATACTATTTATTATACTAATTGTGAGCATGTCATTTCAAAGAAAGATTATTAAACATTTCAGAGGACCCATGCGGTAGCTGCAGTGGAATTACCTTTCTGTTTCAAGAACTTACTTTGTAGGTCGAAAGAAAATTAGGTGTGGAGTCATACTCATAAAATACTAATTTCAATATCCAGAACAACAGAATATAGAATCTACAACAGTTTTAATCCAATATTGAAACATTAATTCAAAAACATTGCATGGGTTCCTAAGGTAGAATATTCAAAATGAATAACTAAACTAGGAAACAAATGTTTTGTTTTTGTCCTTGTCTTTTGTTTATCAACATTTATTTAGACAAAGTGGGCCAATATTAATATCTAAAATATTTTCTTAAATGTTAATAGTAACTTTTAGTTACTAAAATAGTTCTAAAATACAAATCATTATAATTTAGAATTAATACATTTCTAAAACACATTAAAAGTAAATCAATAATATCAAATAATATCCAACGATTATAAATTATATTAATAAGTACATAAAATGTTGTAAATCTTGACAAAATGTATTATCTGTGCTACCGCTTTATAATTAACTTCAAATACATCTTATATCTTTAGTAAATTGTAAGCTACTTTAAGTATAATTAACAACCACGCAAATTAAGTCTTTAATCTTTTTCAATTTGATAATATTTTATTATTAGGGTGGTATCTTGAAGATTCAATCAATGTTACCCAACATTTCTTACTCAATATTAGATGAGATAATACTATGTGCAGATATATTAATAATTTGATACAACCAGTTAATCCATAATATTTGTAACATAGTTTCAACTACATACAAAATTAAGTAGATCAAAATTAGTTCAAACTTACATAATGATGGCACAATAATGTAATATTCATTTGTATAAAATATTATAAAAAGCTTTTCTAGTAGGCTTTTTGCATGGGCTTTTTAATTCAAACGAATAATGTGATAACAGAAATATGAATTGTTTCACTAGTTTTTGAAACAATATGTATATACCATCAAAAATGGATGTTTCATTAGATTACAAAATGTTTGCAAGTAACATTATATGCTTCACCTACAATCAAATGATAAACCTAGTCTAGACTGCCTAGTCGCCTTCAGTGTAATAACAAAAACTTATAAGTACAAATTATAAAATAAATAAATTATTGCATTATTAAGAAAAACATAAATTTAATTTGCATTCCCACAGCGGCAATTCTTTAGATGGTCACTTCTAAATATTGATGTTACTCTCTTTTCTATAAAATTTAAATATGTAATTTATTGACAATATTATTTTTCAACAATAAAATGTACTAATTTAATCACACCAATGAAATATAACTCCAAAAACGCATACATAAGTAAACGTACATATTTAAATTAAATCAATAATATCAAATAAGAATGAAACTCCTAGAAATAATGTTAATAAGTTCATAAAAATGTAGCAAATTTTGACAAAATGTATTATTATTGCTACCGCTCTTGAATTATGTTTCAATACATCTAATTTCTTTAGTAAATTGTAAGCTACTTTAATTATAATTAACAGTAAGGTGAATAGAGTCTTTAATCGTTTTTAATTTAATAATATTTTATTATTATGGCTGTATGTTAAAGATTTAATCAATGTAGCTTTAAAATTTGTTACCCAATATTAGATGAGATAATACTATGTGTAGACATATTAATAACTTTTTATAACCAGTTAATGCACAATATTTCTAACATGGTTCCACCTACATACGAAATGAGGTAGATACAAAGTAATTCAAGCTTACTTAATAATGACACAATAATTGTAATTTAAAATTGTGTGAATTATTGTAAAATGCCTTTTAGTAGGCCATCTGCATAGGTTTTTAATTCAAACGATTAATGTGGTAAATAAATTTGAATTTTTTCACTATACAGAGTGAGTTTCTACTGACACCATTAACTTCGCCAGTGTGTTCTACTCACTAAATGGGATAAAATAGTTCATATGGACCTATGTCCGATTCTCAACCATTTGGCTGTAGTCGCGTATTTTGTGTTTTTTTCAAAATCATGCTATTTTGCCTCACTATTTGTTTCATAAAAATAAAACTAATTAACGTACCGAATTGCAATTAAAACCATTAGAACAAGAATTAAATTTGCTATAAAACCAAAGTTTTATGTAATGATTTGTCAACAATAATGCCTTTCAAAATTGGAAATAAAATAAGAAGTTGGGTAAGTAAATGATTTAGGTTACATTTCAAGACCCTTTTTTACTACTTAAATGAAACGTAAGGCAATATCAAATGAAATTAAAAACTTTCTCATTTAATAACCTTTAAAATTATATACAAATTTTAAGTTTTACGATTAGTTACGACAATAAAAACTATAAGAAACTGGAATAAAACACGTTTTACTGATTTGGTCTAAACAAAGAAATTCAAATAAATTATAAACCAACATAAGAGGCTACAAACTATTCTACTTAAGAAAGTTTTCAAAATGGCCACCATCAGCTCTAATGAATGCCTGGACTCGTTTTCGCAGTTCTCTCACACTCGCCTTTAAGTTGATGTCAATGCGCAGACGAGCAGCAGCACTCACAATCCTATTTCTTATTTCCTAAGCTGTGTGCACTGGGGTGCGGTAGACTTCTTTTGTGAGGAAGACCCAAACGTAATAGTCTATAGGAGTGAGGTCTGGTGACCGTGGTGGTCAAGCAACCAGTCCACCTCTTCCGAACCACATCTCAAAACGGTTGCTAAGGTACTCTCGAACTGCCAGTGGGATCTCTGAGGTACTTCAATGATCTCTGGGAGTACTTCAATCAGCCAGTTCCATACGTTTACTTTGAACCTTGTCTGACTGCGTGATTCGCGAGCCATATGCTGATTTTCAACTGCATAATTATGCTCGTTGTGGAAGTTAAAAACTCCATCTTGAGTAAATGATTATTCATCCGTCCACAAAATTGTCTTAAGAAAGTCGCCACGATCATTATGTCTAATTGTCTAATCCAACGGCAAAACTGAAGTCTTTGAGGAGGATTTCTCGGTTCAAGAGTGTGAACGCGGATGAAATGGTACGGATGCAGTCCTTCTTTACGAAGTAGTTTTGATACATATGTCTGAGATACGCCCAATTCACTGGCCACAGTTCTTGTACGTGTCCGCGGATCTTCTTCTACTCGGTCTAGCACAGCTTCTTCTACGGCAACATCTTGCAAGAAATTGCCAACTAACCGACCATTAGTAGGAAACTTTCCATTTCACACAAACTCTGATGTACCCTGGTAAAGGTTCTGACATCAGGAATCCTTCTGTCAGGAAAACGACGATTGTACTCGCGACGGCTTTCAGCCGCATTACCGGAGCAAATAATGAAAACCTAATGGATATCACACTGAACACACAATTAGGCTAATAGCCTGTAACATGTCCGGACGAGGTTGGTAATCTGTGTGGGCCAACGGATTAAAGTTTATTTAAATCCTTGTAATATACTGCGACTTCTGTAATTATATAATGTGTATTAACGGACAACGTGGGGATTGGATTAGGTAATGGAAGGATTAATGGTTACGCGGATGTTACTACGAAAATGATATTATTGGTAAACCAATAAACTTTACATATATACGAAATAAATCAATTCAAGACTGTTTTTGTAAAATTATAAAAAAATATATATATATATTTTAATGATAGAGTCAGTAAACAACATGGAACAGTAAAATGCCCACTATTTCTTAATGCTTTAGTACCAGGAGACCGAGCTAAAGCTCGATTATAAGCAGGGCCTAGTTCGCTCACGTCAATAACTATTATTGCAAATTTCCGTGAACATCGTTTAGGTTAGGCCTATAACATTAAACAACTAAATAAAGGGTATGTTTATTTAGCAGAAGTATTCGTTGCCATGGTAACTATAAATAGATACAACATTAGGCTTACCTCTAATAAAATACAGTTTAAAAGAAAACAGATGATTATTGTAATGGCATTGAAAACATTTGCATCAGCTGTGCTTCGTTTAAAAGAAAACAGATGATTATTGTAATGACATTGAAAACATTTGCATCAGCTGTGCTTTGTATTGTTTAAAATGGACAAATTTCACTTTTTAATTTAATAAAAAGACGTAGAAAACGAATTTTCCCAGACTGGTGACCATTTCCAATCGATTTATCGTGGCCAAAAGCCCCATATAAAATCAAAAAATCAAAAATCCTTAGACGGAGATTCCAGATCCATTTAGCAGACAGACAATTATCTCTCGCTTGAAGATAAGATTAAACATCCTTTTAAAAAGAAATTTTAACGTACTGTATACATATAAAACAGAGTAGATCACCAACTATGGGAATGTACTACTTCTGTATAATGGATTAATTTATACCTTATTAGATTTAGGCCTACTGTTCTTGAATAGCAAAATGCTTACATAAATGAAACCAACACAATTAAAAAAAAAAAAAACAAGGTAGAAAGATCCTTCAGGTCAAGGGATCACAAAACCGAGAAGAACAGTTAGATTTGATGGATATGTAGTTTCAATTAATTATTACATAACATTTGTCTGAATTGCATATAAAACAAATGTGATATTCGTATTCATCGAAAAGCAGTATAAAAATATCTTAAAATTTTTTAAATTATAAGAATTTACAAATTGGTTAATAATAAGTAGACTAGGGGCTCTGCCCCTGGACGCTCCGCGTCCCAACCCCGGCTCGGCCTTTGGCCTCAGATGGCTGCTTCGCTTCGCTCGCAGGTGGAAAATTCGATAAAGAATCTCGTTAATCTTTTGCTCGTTTGTACATAGGTGACCGAGCATAAATTA
The DNA here is from genome assembly GCA_018207615.1 of Philaenus spumarius. Classification (NCBI taxonomy): domain Eukaryota; kingdom Metazoa; phylum Arthropoda; class Insecta; order Hemiptera; family Aphrophoridae; genus Philaenus; species Philaenus spumarius. The sequence continues at coordinate 14,857 of JAGFPH010008617.1, forward strand.
GCTGTTTTATTTGGCAGCTGACTCAAACTCATTAAACATTATCTCCATAAGATTAACATGGGAAATTTGAAGGATTGTATACCGGAGCTCCTTCTCGGGTGAATAGCGGCTGAACGGATGATAATATATAAGACTTGACATATCTGTGAATGATTATGTTCAGTTTTTGATCCAAATTAGCTGTTTTATATATAATAGGTTTGTAACAACCAATGTTTGAATTGAATTAAAATATAGTTAGCATTTTTCGTTGATTTTTGTTTGTGTTTGTTTTTAGTTTGTCAATGTAACCTCAAAAAGGTAATACTACATTTGATACTGATTTGATCCAAATCAGTTGTTGATCAAAATCAGCTGTTTTAAGCTTTTCATACGAACAGCTGTTTTTGTGTCCTTGATAAAATCAAAAGAAATATTTCTTCTTCTTCCTTAAGATTGACCTTCCATAAGATTAACATTGAAACTTTGAGGGCCACTGGGGCGTAGCCCTAATGTCCTAGGACTTCGGTAAATGCTTGATGACATATCTACAGGTAATAAGACACATTTTAAAACAAAAATCATCAAAATCGGTCCATTAGGAGAGGCTGGGCGATTGGAAATAGGTTTTGACCAAATTCTTTTAATATAATATATATAGATTATAAGTAATTGGTTACCGAGGAAATCGTGTATTGACCGAAGGTATTTCAGCCCTCGGAACTCCCGCTCCAAACCTTTACGACGAGTGTAATGGTGTTTATAATCGCATGTATTTACTAAACTATTTTACTTATAAAAATGTGGTTTAAACTATTCTATAGTAATAAGATGACATTTTATCTATAAATTATTTTATATAACATTTTCGAATTTAATATGTTTTTTAAAATATTAATAAGAAACAAAATGTTAGGCTCAATTTAAATTTGTATAATTGGACCTCAAACTATTACAGGATATATATACTTATTCTTTGTATATTGTGTGTTAACTTGTATCCAGATCATATGATTGGTTACCGAGAAAATCGTATTTGACCGAAGGTTTGTGCTGCACTCAGAACACCCCCTCTATACCTTTACGACGAGTGTAGTAGTTTTTTTAATCGCATGTAATTAAAACTCTATTTGTCTTTGTACTATTTTTTAGTAAACATATGATATCTTATCTGTAAATTATTTCATAATTTTAATTTCAAATATATATACAGTATATAAAACAACTAATAATGGGCTAAATCTATCTATATAAAAGCGAAATGGCACTGATTCATTCATCAGCAGAACTAAAAATCTACTGAACCAAATGAGTTCAAATTTGGCATGCATGTTCAGTTGGACCTTTAGACGCGCACTAAGAACGTATTTTGAAAACATCACAAAGATACGCCCAATATTCGCGTTTTTCTAGCGATTTTTTGCGTTTTCTCAGCTTTTTCGAGAACTAATTGGCAGAAAATGTTGAAATTTGGTACTTAGGTTCGTTTAAGGCCTAAAAGTAGTCTGTTAAAAAATGTTTGAGATTCTCCCAAAATTACGCCAGAAATAGGCGTTTTTGCATTTTTCCTTGCGTTTTCAATGCGTTTTTGATCATCCTCAAATTACGCCCGAACGGATTGGAATGAAATTTTGTATGTAGCTTCCTTAGGCGCTCTCTAAGAAAGGGTATGACAAATTTCGAAATTTTAGGAGGGGTTTGGGGGGATCAAAGTTACTAAAATCATAATTTCAGATCTTTTATTATTATGACAATAGTGCTTTTATTATTTAAGATCTATATATATAAAAGCCAAATACCACTCACTAACTGAACACTTCAAAAGATTACAATTACGTTAAAAAGACTGAAAATACTAACCACCACGGGCAACGCCGTACGTGTCAGCTAGTTTTGAAATATTTATAATGGGACTTTAACTATATATTATATATCTTAGCTATATATTTATATTTTGCATATATGTGTGTTCAATTTTAACCAGATTGGTTGGTTTGTTACCGAGTAAACCGTATTTGACTGAAGGTATGTGCAGCGCTCGGAACGCCCCCTATACGCCATTACGACGACTAATAGTTTTAATAGTTTAATCGCATGTAATTAAAAAACGATCTAACTTAGAAAAGCGTTTACACTGTAGTAAAGTATGATATTTTATCTTTAAATTATTTCATAAATTGTTATTTCATTTTTTTTTTATTGAATGTTTTTACAACGAATCCGATTTTAATACCTTTTTGCCTACATATACTTACAACACCTCAGCATAATATAAATTGTTTCAGTACTTTTAAAAGTTAAACAAGATATGTCTTCGTCTGTCACAACAGAAAATTCTAAATTTCCGACATTTCGACGGGTTTACTAAACATTTTTCAGTGACAACCTATTTTTCTACAAATTTGTTACATTAAGTGGATCAGAAATTTTAATTTATTTGGTTCAGTACTTCTCGTTTTATAATCACCGTTATACTGGTAACAAATAAAAATCCAGATATTTTACATAATTTTTGATTATAATTAAAACGTTTAGTGCCAAACCTATTTTTCTTCTGTATCAAAGTTTTGATACATGTATTAAATAATATTGTATTTGTAAATACAATATTAAATACAATACAATACTATGTAAATACAATACTCTAATATTGTAAATTTATTGTAATAGGTGCATTACTTATCGGTTCATAACAACGGTTTATTTATTTGTTATATTTAATTAAAGTCTATCAGATTTAATTTGCAAATACTTTTGACATTCAATAAAATTACTAAAATATATATCTATAAAATTAAATTAGCTTATTTCTTACTATTGCTCAATGGAAAGGTTCCGGGTTCAATTCCCATTGACCCCGAATAATTTTCTTAATGGTTTCTAACAGACATCGTTGGCTGTGGTTCGGATTCCACGTAAAACTGTAGGTCCCGTCTTCATTAGCCTTAAGTGCAAAACAGTAGGACGTTAAACACACAAAAAAAATCTTACTATTGCTGCTAAATAATTATGCAGTTATTCTTAGTTATCTGCAATGTTATTAGTTTCTTGTCAAGTTGAAAGTGGTAAACAATCTTCGTTTTACGTGTGTTGTTTCTCTGTAATATAATTATTTGAAATTTGTTTATATACAAACTATTTGAGTTTTATTATTATATATTATCAGTATATCATTATCAATATATAATGTCTTCTTTGTAATATAATATTTTATTTGTTTTAAGGATTGATAACAGAAATAAATATATTACTAAAATGAAGATGATTAAAATGCTTCTGTTTTTTACAGACTATGAAATTATTTAATTTATAAGCAGTAAAAATTCCTGAACCAAACTGTCACTTAAACCGTTACATACTAACCACTCTTTTATCATTTCGATAGTTTCAGCCACTGGAACACTCGGATAGAGAGACGTTACATCAAAAGATACTAAATATTCTTTAGGCGATAGTGAAATGTTTTGCACCGTTTCCACAAAATCATAAGTGTTCCTTACGGCAAACGACGAGGGAGGTGTAAGTTCCCGAAGACGTGGCACTAAACCATTAAATAAGTGCGATTATTAAGTTTACTAAGAGCGCTAGTGAAACATTAAAAAACTGTAATAATTTGGTGGACAGCAACCTTCTTAGAGAACTAACCGTGAGTAATCCAACTTTGCCAAGGTTGTATTGTTTGCCTAAAATCCATAAACCGGGGAAGAAGATGCTGCCTATTGTTTCTGGTATTAACTCGCCCACTTATTTAATTGCTAAATGGTTAGTGCCACGCCTTCGGGAACTTACACCTCCCTCGTCGTTTGCCGTAAGGAACACTTATGATTTTGTGGAAACGGTGCAAAACATTTCACTATCGCCTAAAGAATATTTAGTATCTTTTGATGTAACGTCTCTCTATCCAAGTGTTCCAGTGGCTGAAACTATCGAAATGATAAAAGAGTGGTTAGTATGTAACGGTTTAAGTGACAGTTTGGTTCAGGAATTTTTACTGCTTATAAATTTATGCATGAGTCAAAATAGTTTTCAATTTAATAATAAGTTTTATGTACAAAAGGAAGGTACCGCTATGGGTAATCCTTTGTCTAGTTTTATTGCAGATTTTTTTATGAGCTCGTTTGAAGTAAGCGCTTAAAGATCTTTGAAATATTTTCCGCGGGTGTGGGTTCGTTTCGTTGATGACATTTTTGCTATTTTTGATAAAGACGAGAGTCTTGAACACTTTTGTAATATTATCAATGGATTTTACCCGTCTATAAACTTTACCACCGAAGTTTAAAAAGACTACAACCTCCCGTTTTTGGATGTAAATGTGCATAGGACAAACGATGAGTTGTCGTTTAGTGTATTTAGAAAGCCCACACACACAGACAGATATATTACTAACGATTCACACCATTCGCCGGCACATAAAAGAGCCGCGTTTAATTCTATCGTTCATAGGTTAGTTAATTTGCCGTTGTCTAAGGAAAACTACGAAAAAGAACTTAGTTATATCTATGGTGCTGCAATATTTAATGGTTATTCTAAAAGTTTGATAGATGACATAGTGAATAAAATGAAATTTAAGAAAATTAAGGCATCAAGATAAGCAACAAGCCCGAACAACGATGGGTTAAAGCAACGTATGCTCCACCACTGTCTAATGTTGTAACAAAATCCTTAGCAAAATATGCTAATTTAAATGTAGCTTTTTCGGCTGACAATAGTCTCGGTAAAATGCTAGGTAATCCGAAAGATAAAATTCTAGAACAGGATAAATCCGGGATTTATTGCATAAATTGTGAAATGTGTCCGAAGAAATATATAGGCCAAACTAAAAGAAGCATTAGGACAATAACTAAAGAAGATTTTGCTCATTTCAAGTATAATAGGCCAGACAAATCTGCTATGGCTAAGCATTGTTTAGAGGAAAACCATCATTTTAAAGCAGAAAATTCTTCTTTTTTAAAAAATGTAACTAAACTCAACACGATTGATGCTTGGGAGACATTTTATATTAACAAATATCGTGACACAATTGTAAATAATGAGTTAGGGCCCATAGTTAATTCTATATTAATGTAATGTATTATATTTCTTATATTTTTATTTACGTTTGATGTTTTTGCTTTTTTGTTATATTTAATTCTATATTAATGTAATGTGTTATATTGTTTATATTTTTTATTTGTATTAAATGTATTATGCTTCATTATGTTATATATTTTTTTAGTAAGTATATTGTGTTGTGATAACGTAGGCATTGGTTGGCGCCTACTAGTGTAATGTGGTCTTGTGCCACGCCCCTTGCAGTTTGTATAAGTACGGGGGGCATGGAGCTGTGCTAGTTCAGTTGTACTTTGGCTTTTGTAGCTTTATCACTGAGGATGGCGACTTTGTCGTTGAAACGAGTTTGATTTATTAAACGTATTTGTTGTGTGATTGTGTGTTATTGTTTTATTTCATCTATATTGTTCTCACAAGTCCAGCTCATTATTTACTTATATTAAATAAAATTTAGAAACATTAGAGATTTTTCAAGGAGCACTTGTAATGGTAAACACATCTTGTATCTTTCTAAAGTATGTAATGCTTCAAATATCTATTACATTTATTTCTCTGTCACATAATCTCTCCATTTCAGTTTACTATCAATGATCAGTAGTAACCTTTTATTTGGTGTCTATAGTTAACGATGTTACCAAACTAAATATATTTAGGTTCACTTTGTTTAACACCCGCGAATACTATATAATAATAGGCTGAATTTTAACCTTGTTGATTTTTAAACCATGTTTTCTGACCAGAAGGGAAATATTTGAGATATCATACCACAAACTCTATCGGAATTTTCAATTTTAAAGTGTACATATTTCTTAAGATATCGGCATACAAATAACATTTTCAGTATTTAAATTCAGTAGAAATATTATTTTTGAAAATAATGAATAATAAAGGATTCACGGCAGAGCTCTGTAGAAATCCCTTTCTCGTGTCATTGCGGTTAGATTTATTCTCACTGACACAGACACACTGCCCTTTCCAGAGAGATTAGACTTTTCCATTTTTTATAAATATATTACTTCTTCAGCAATATAATATTTTCTACTTTGATACCAATGATATTGTGAATCAAAATGATTAGAGAAATCAAATTAATAGAACCGTTAGTTCACTGTTATCTGTAAATCATCATTTACATAAAGAAGAGAGGTGGTAGTACTTTTGAACGAAAACCAGATTGAGAGAGGCTACGGGGTAGGGTGGCTGAGGGATTAGCAGACAGAAAAATAGAGTGAGAAACAGATAATCAGAGGAGTTATCGACAGACTGACAGAGTGGAGGATGAATATATTTAGGATCTGAGAGAGATTTTACATTCCGGTTAAGGTGTTTCTTTCATATTAAATAAGATAATAAATACATTTGTCAATAGATACTGAAACGTAAATTTTGATGTTTTAACAAAGCCTACGAAGCAATATTGTATCGACTACTAGCCCCGCCTCTTTCTCATCAGTCCAGATGTTCACAGATGTTTGACTATTTGCATCAGTGGGTTTCACAGCCTTGTTTCCGTGCTGAGATTGTTGAAATCACTATACAGGGTATTTATGAAATAAGTCCGACATACACCCATCAAAGTAATGAAACATGTTTATAACAACCTTAAGTTTTGGTTAGTATTAGCAGTGGTTGTATTTAAGAAAATACAGATGACTATGCTTTAATAAATAACAACTAAATTTACAAACAAACAAAAATCGAAAGTGTGAACTAAGCTGAAAATCTAAGTACCTACATTAAGTTGATAGTGTAGAACAACTGATTATTATTACCAACTCTGAAATGTTTCATCAGGTCAGCAGTGTATTTGAAATAAATAAATAGCATTTTGAAAAATATTGTTTATACATTTTATTGAAATATTTTATTCTCCAACCTTATAGATTTCTCAAGCATAAACCCATTTATAAACCACACCAAATGTAAAAAATGAAGTTTATGTAAATATTGGTTTTCCATTTGGTCTCCGTTTTGTGTTTTATCACAAAATGTAATCTTTTGAACGACGAATAACACAGATTTGAAAATTTTCGATATTTTTATGAAGATATTCTAGCTGTTTATAAACATCCGATTTAACCAAAATAGAAGGTTCTGTACTATCCGACAATTTCAACAACACAACAACAACAACTTATCAACTCAATATACGGAACTAAACAATTAAAATAACTGCAGCAGTGTGAGGACTAATGAAAAAAAAAAAAAAACACACACACACATCACATCAATAGAGAACACACTTTTATTAATGTTTCACAAACTTTACAGTTTTTTCAACATTTCAGATGCAGTAATTTCGAAAATACAAACAAGTTTTCCGGCAATATCTTAAAAACTACATATCACACAATTCTAAAAAGGAGTTTTGATTCTATACCTTTTTAAACTCCTTTAAAAGGAGTTTGAATTCTAAGCCCTTTTAAATGATACTCGATACTACAGCCTCATAAATTATTGATTTTTGGTTTTTGTGACCCCTCAAAAGCGTGGTAAAATATTTT
>JAGFPH010008617.1:31376-44305 GCA_018207615.1 Philaenus spumarius
TTGTATTCGGGCTCTTTTACGTTTTAAATTGTGTATAAACTGACTAAAATAAATAAGTAAAATTCAATTCTTTGACGACGTTCACAACGAAACGAAATAAGAAGAATTATGTCCCAGATCTGAAGATGACGGTATACTGTTTAAACTGTTAATCCACTAGGCCAAACACGTGGCGTTTTATCTAAACTAACGATTTATATTCACAATCTTGAAAGCTAACAACACTATGTTACAAATTTCTATAATTTTTATTTGTTTATTATTTTGAATAGAAAATCTAACACACTGTAATTCGAGAGTGGGAATATGTACGAATTTGTGTTAATGTGTGTCGTGTGGTCCTCTATTCCTGCTATTTATTAGATTTTTTCAGTTATATTCTTCTAATGTATTTATTTTTACCTTAATTTTTGTTTGAATAAACAAAAACCAAATATTTGTTGAAGTGAAAACTTCTTTAGGCGCCCCGAACACTTTCGTGATATACAGATCGCTTTAAGGCTTTGCGTTTTTTATTCGTCGATGATTTTTCTTCTTTATTGGTTTATACACGTACCAGAAGTTTAATGTAACAGCTGATCGTTAAACATGAAGAAATTTCCAAATAAAATAGGCAGTGGTAAATTCAAAGTCTTAAACTCAATAGCTGTATGGATTTAGTCACGAAACGCTACCGCTGAAATTGACATTGTGCTTCCTCATTTTGTAAGTTGTGATAAAATAGTGCACTTAGTGATACCTCTAAAATGGCTTAGTGCTTTCTCATTTTTTTTTTATTTCTTAACTTGGTTGTTACGGTAATGAATGTAATTGTATTTAAGAAACTTGTGTTGATTCAATGTAGGCCTAACCTAAAATTATGTTTTTTAGTTATTATTTGTCTATAGACAATTAAGGTGATGTTATTTTGTATCTTTTAGATTTAAAATTTAAATGGAACAAGATAAAAATAACGATATAATTTCAAATTTTAAAAAATGTAACCAATAATTTATATTCCTAACAGTTTTCATTTCTGTCGGAAGTCCCACGACTGCTTTATTTCTTTTTAAAATCCAACTATTTCATGGTGATTGTAAAATTGCTAACTGAATTTTTGTTTTCAGTCTTTTGTGGATAACTTGGTTGTCTTAAGGCGTACCATATTTTTAAATTTAAGAAACAAAGTACTTGAGTGAGGTGTACTTTTAAATGTTTCGTACAAAAATGTGTTTCTTAAACATGAACTAAATGTATTTTCAAAGTTTCACTATTTTTTTGTAAAAGTACAAAATGGGGAATTATCTGGAAAGGAAGGATAAACTTTCTTCTTTTTAATTGTCACTCGGAAAAGAGTTCTAAGAGTGCCGGGAGAACTTTGCAACACACTCTATATTTCAACTAACAAAGTAAAATTTATAATCGGTCTAGAAGGAATCTGTACTGAACAATTTATGTGTAAAAGTCTAAACCCCGTTTGTGGTGGTAATATTTCATTTACAGAACGGATATGAAATCATTTTGGTAGAGGAAATAACAGGAGCACTTTAGTTGGAATAAAACACACACATCTTTGTAAAAAGCAGCGTGATTTAAATTGTTTTTTTTGTTCTACATTGAGAGAAGGTGAGACGTTTTGTTTTTATTTTAAGACGATGAAGTTGATCGGGGTGGAAGTGAAAGGGAAGAATAGAGGGGAGATAGATTTATGCGGTTCCTTTCGCGAAATATTATCTTCGGAGAATCTACGATCAAAGAAATACGGTCCAGTTCAATTGGAAATACTATCGTATAAGCAATCGATTTATTTACAATCGTTTTTTATTTTCTATGAGTCGGTTAGATCTATATTTTATATTGTGGTGATTAACGTGAGAAAGAAGCTCAGGAGGTAAGGACAGATAATTTGATAAAGATTCAGAGATAAAGAAGAACAGACGTTGAGAATGAATGAATGTATGTGAAAGAGACAGCGATTGGTGGATAAATAATGGGAGTGAATGAAGAATAGAGGTATGGGCTGGAATAGAGAGATAGAGGAAGGGAGAGAGAGGTAACAGATGGTTGAGGTTTGCTGACAGACAAAGTGACAAAGGAATGAGTCAGAAATATGCACAAAGAGGGAGAAATTGGATTAAACTGTTTGGATTTACTTAGTGTATTGTTTAATGATGTGCGGGCATTAGGTGTATCAAAATTAAAAATAAATACGAACACAGGTATCGAGAAATGGGCTACCAACGGAGTAAAGAAAGAAAATACCATGTGGGGTAACATTTTATAAGATTTTTGGTACTTGAAACCCGATTTTGACAGTTAAAGGGTCGTTGTGCTTAAGGGTCTCGATTTTATATTATGTTACAAAACAATATGTGTCATGTCACATACTCAGCCCTAAAATTACAACAATATAGAAGTGTATACTTATGACAATGCGATATAAAACAAGTTTTAAATTGTTTCCGAGCTCAAACGGTTACTTAGTGATTTGTTTCACAAATTAATTAAAGCTCATTATACATAGCCAGCCCTGAACTTATCAAAAAATAAATATTTTGTAATACTTGTGAGTTTGCGATTTCAAAGAGAAATGTCCTAAACTGTTTCAATGAACTAAACAATCTATTAGTTTATTGTTTTACAACCGAATTATACGAAATATATACTATTTATTATACTAATTGTGAGCATGTCATTTCAAAGAAAGATTATTAAACATTTCAGAGGACCCATGCGGTAGCTGCAGTTTTTCTGTTTCAGGACCTACCTTTCTGTTTCAAGAACTTACTTTGTAGGTCGAAAGAAAATTAGGTGTGGAGTCATACTCATAAAATACTAATTTCAATATCCAGAACAACAGAATATAGAATCTACAACAGTTTTAATCCAATATTGAAACATTAATTCAAAAACATTGCATGGGTTCCTAAGGTAGAATATTCAAAATGAATAACTAAACTAGGAAACAAATGTTTTGTTTTTGTCCTTGTCTTTTGTTTATCAACATTTATTTAGACAAAGTGGGCCAATATTAATATCTAAAATATTTTCTTAAATGTTAATAGTAACTTTTAGTTTTTAAGATCTTAACAAATCATTATATTTTAGAATTAATACATTTCTAAAACACATTAAAAGTAAATCAATAATATCAAATAATATCCAACGATTATAAATTATATTAATAAGTACATAAAATGTTGTAAATCTTGACAAAATGTATTATCTGTGCTACCGCTTTATAATTAACTTCAAATACATCTTATATCTTTAGTAAATTGTAAGCTACTTTAAGTATAATTAACAACCACGCAAATTAAGTCTTTAATCTTTTTCAATTTGATAATATTTTATTATTAGGGTGGTATCTTGAAGATTCAATCAATGTTACCCAACATTTCATACTCAATATTAGATGAGATAATACTATGTGTAGATATATTAATAATTTGATACAACCAGTTAATCCATAATATTTGTAACATAGTTTCAACTACATACAAAATTAAGTAGATCAAAATTAGTTCAAACTTACATAATGATGGCACAATAATGTAATATTCATTTGTATAAAATATTATAAAAAGCTTTTCTAGTAGGCTTTTTGCATGGGCTTTTTAATTCAAACGAATAATGTGATAGCAGAAATATGAATTGTTTCACTAGTTTTTGAAACAATATGTATATACCATCAAAAATGGATGTTTCATTAGATTACAAAATGTTTGCAAGTAACATTATATGCTTCACCTACAATCAAATGATAAACCTAGTCTAGACTGCCTAGTCGCCTTCAGTGTAATAACAAAAACTTATAAGTACAAATTATAAAATAAATAAATTATTGCATTATTAAGAAAAACATAAATTTAATTTGCATTCCCACAGCGGCAATTCTTTAGATGGTCACTTCTAAATATTGATGTTACTCTCTTTTCTATAAAATTTAAATATGTAATTTATTGACAATATTATTTTTCAACAATAAAATGTACTAATTTAATCACACCAAAGAAATATAACTCCAAAAACGCATACATAAGTAAACGTACATATTTAAATTAAATCAATAATATCAAATAAGAATGAAACTCCTAGAAATAATGTTAATAAGTTCATAAAAATGTAGCAAATTTTGACAAAATGTATTATTATTGCTACCGCTCTTGAATTATGTTTCAATAAATCTAATTTCTTTAGTAAATTGTAAGTTACTTTAATTATAATTAACAGCAAGGTGAATAGAGTCTTTAATCGTTTTTAATTTAATAATATTTTATTATTATGGCTGTATGTTAAAGATTCAATCAATGTAGCTTTAAAATTTGTTACCCAATATTAGATGAGATAATACTATGTGTAGACATATTAATAACTTTTTATAACCAGTTAATGCACAATATTTCTAACATGGTTCCACCTACATACGAAATGAGGTAGATACAAAGTAATTCAAGCTTACTTAATAATGACACAATAATTGTAATTTAAAATTGTGTGAATTATTGTAAAATGCCTTTTAGTAGGCCATCTGCATAGGTTTTTAATTCAAACGATTAATGTGGTAAATAAATTTGAATTTTTTCACTATACAGAGTGAGTTTCTACTGACACCATTAACTTCGCCAGTGTGTTCTACTCACTAAATGGGATAAAATAGTTCATATGGACCCATGTCCGATTCTCAACCATTTCGCTGTAGTCGCGTATTTTGTGTTTTTTTCAAAATCATGCTATTTTGCCTCACTATTTGTTTCATAAAAATAAAACTAATTAACGTACCGAATTGCAATTAAAACCATTAGAACAAGAATTAAATTTGCTATAAAACCAAAGTTTTATGTAATGATTTGTCAACAATAATGCCTTTCAAAATTGGAAATAAAATAAGAAGTTGGGTAAGTAAATGATTTAGGTTACATTTCAAGACCCTTTTTTACTACTTAAATGAAACGTAAGGCAATATCAAATGAAAATAAAAACTTTCTCATTTAATAACCTTTAAAATTATATACAAATATTAAGTTTTACGATTAGTTATGACAATAAAAACTCTAAGAAACTGGAATAAAACACGTTTTACTGATTTGGTCTTAACAAAGAAATTCAAATAAATTATAAACCAACACAAGAGGCTACAAACTATTCTACTTAAGAAAGTTTTCAAAATGGCCACCATCAGCTCTAATGAATGCCTGGACTCGTTTTCGCAGTTCTCTCACACTCGCCTTTAAGTTGATGCCAATGCGCAGACGAGCAGCAGCACTCACAATCCTATTTCTTATTTCCTAAGCTGTGTGCACTGGGGTGCGGTAGACTTCTTTTGTGAGGAAGACCCAAACGTAATAGTCTATAGGAGTGAGGTCTGGTGACCGTGGTGGTCAAGCAACTAGTCCACCTCTTCCGAACCACATCTCAAAACGGTTGCTAAGGTACTCTCGAACTGCCAGTGGGATCTCTGAGGTACTTCAATGATCTCTGGGAGTACTTCAATCAGCCAGTTCCATACGTTTACTTTGAACCTTGTCTGACTGCGTGATTCGCGAGCCATATGCTGATTTTCAACTGCATAATTATGCTCGTTGTGGAAGTTAAAAACTCCATCTTGCGTAAATGATTATTCATCCGTCCACAAAATTGTCTTAAGAAAGTCGCCACGATCATTATGTCTAATTGTCTAATCCAACGGCAAAACTGAAGTCTTTGAGGAGGATTTCTCGGTTCAAGAGTGTGAACGCGGATGAAATGGTACGGATGCAGTCCTTCTTTACGAAGTAGTTTTGATACATATGTCTGAGATACGCCCAATTCACTGGCCACAGTTCTTGTACGTGTCCGCGGATCTTCTTCTACTCGGTCTAGCACAGCTTCTTCTACGGCAACATCTTGCAAGAAATTGCCAACTAACCGACCATTAGTAGGAAACTTTCCATTTCACACAAACTCTGATGTACCCTGGTAAAGGTTCTGACATCAGGAATCCTTCTGTCAGGAAAACGACGTTTGTACTCGCGACGGCTTTCAGCCGCATTACCGGAGCAAATAATGAAAATCTAATGGATATCACACTGAACACAGAATTAGGCTAATAGCCTGTAACATGTCCGGACGAGGTTGGTAATCTGTGTGGGCCAACGGATTAAAGTTTATTTAAATCCTTGTAATATACTGCGACTTCTGTAATTATATAACGTATACATTAACGGACAACGTGGGGATTGGATTAGGTAATGGAAGGATTAATGGTTACGCGGATGTTACTACGAAAATTATATTATTGGTAAACCAATAAACTTTACATATATACGAAATAAATCAATTCAAGACTGTTTTTGTAAAATTATAAAAAAATATATATATATTTTAATGATAGAGTCAGTAAACAACATGGAACAGTAAAATGCCCACTATTTCTTAATGCTTTAGTACCAGGAGACCGAGGTAAAGCTCGATTATAAGCAGGGCCTAGTTCGCTCACGTCAATAACTATTATTTCAAATTTCCGTGAACATCGTTTAGGTTAGGCCTATAACATTAAACAACTAAATAAAGGGTATGTTTATTTAGAAGAAGTATTCGTTGCCATGGTAACTATAAATAGATACAACATTAGGCTTACCTCTAATAAAATACAGTTTAAAAGAAAACAGATGATTATTGTAATGGCATTGAAAACATTTGCATCAGCTGTGCTTCGTTTAAAAGAAAACAGATGATTATTGTAATGACATTGAAAACATTTGCATCAGCTGTGCTTTGTATTGTTTAAAATGGACAAATTTCACTTTTTAATTTAATAAAAAGACGTAGAAAACGAATTTTCCCAGACTGGTGACCATTTCCAATCGATTTCTCGTGGCCAAAAGCCCCATATAAAATCAAAAAATCAAAAATCCTTAGACGGAGATTCCAGATCCATTTAGCAGACAGACAATTATCTCTCGCTTTAGAAGATAAGATTAAACATCCTTTTAAAAAGAAATTTTAACGTACTGTATACATATAAAACAGAGTAGATCACCAACTATGGGAATGTACTACTTCTGTATAATGGATTAATTTATACCTTATTAGATTTAGGCCTACTGTTCTTGAATAGCAAAATGCTTACATAAATGAAACCAACACAATTAAAAAAAAAAAAAACAAGGTAGAAAGATCCTTCAGGTCAAGGGATCACAAAACCGAGAAGAACAGTTAGATTTGATGGATATGTAGTTTCAATTAATTATTACATAACATTTGTCTGAATTGCATATAAAACAAATGTGATATTCGTATTCATCGAAAAGCAGTATAAAAATATCTTTAAATTTTTTAAATTATAAGAATTTACAAATTGGTTAATAATAAGTAGATTATAAGTAATTGGTTACCGAGGAAATCGTGTATTGACCGAAGGTATTTCAGCCCTCGGAACTCCCGCTCCAAACCTTTACGACGAGTGTAATGGTGTTTATAATCGCATGTAGGGTATTTACTAAACGATTTTACTTATAAAAATGCGGTTTAAACTATTCTATAGTAATAAGATGACATTTTATCTATAAATTATTTTATATAACATTTTCGAATTTAATATGTTTTTTAAAATATTAATAAGAAACAAAATGTTAGGCTCAATTTAAATTTGTATAATTGGACCTCAAACTATTACAGGATATATATACTTATTCTTTGTATATTGTGTGTTAACTTGTATCCAGATCATATGATTGGTTACCGAGAAAATCGTATTTGACCGAAGGTTTGTGCTGCACTCAGAACACCCCCTCTATACCTTTACGACGAGTGTAGTAGTTTTTTTAATCGCATGTAATTAAAACTCTATTTGTCTTTGTACTATTTTTTAGTAAACCTATGATATCTTATCTGTAAATTATTTCATAATTTTAATTTCAAATATATATACAGTATATAAAACAACTAATAATGGGCTAAATCTATCTATATAAAAGCGAAATGGCACTGATTCATTCATCAGCAGAACTAAAAATCTACTGAACCAAATGAGTTCAAATTTGGCATGCATGTTCAGTTGGACCTTTAGACGCGCACTAAGAACGTATTTTGAAAACATCACAAAGATACGCCCAATATTCGCGTTTTTCTAGCGATTTTTTGCGTTTTCTCAGCTTTTTCGAGAACTAATTGGCAGAAAATGTTGAAATTTGGTACTTAGGTTCGTTTAAGGCCTAAAAGTAGTCTGTTAAAAAATGTTTGAGATTCTCCCAAAATTACGCCAGAAATAGGCGTTTTTGCATTTTTCCTTGCGTTTTCAATGCGTTTTTGATCATCCTCAAATTACGCCCGAACAGATTGGAATGAAATTTTGTATGTAGGTTCCTCTAGGGCCTTAGGCGCTCTCTAAGAAAGGGTATGACAAATTTCGAAATTTTAGGAGGGGTTTGGGGGGATCAAAGTTACTAAAAATCATAATTTCAGATCTTTTATTATTATGACAATAGTGCTTTTATTATTTAAGATCTATATATATAAAAGCCAAATACCACTCACTAACTGAACACTTCAAAAGATTACAATTACGTTAAAAAGACTGAAAATACTAACCACCACGGGCAACGCCGTACGTGTCAGCTAGTTTTGAAATATTTATAATGGAACTTTAACTATATATTATATATCTTAGCTATATATTTATATTTTGCATATATGTGTGTTCAATTTTAACCAGATTGGTTGGTTTGTTACCGAGTAAACCGTATTTGACTGAAGGTATGTGCAGCGCTCGGAACGCCCCCTATACGCCATTACGACGACTAATAGTTTTAATAGTTTAATCGCATGTAATTAAAAAACTATCTAACTTAGAAAGGCGTTTACACTGTAGTAAAGTATGATATTTTATCTTTAAATTATTTCATAAATTGTTATTTCATTTTTTTTTTAATTGAATGTTTTTACAATTAAATAAGTGCGATTATTAAGTTTACTAAGAGCGCTAGTGAAACATTGAAAAACTGTAATAATTTGGTGGACAGCAACCTTCTTAGAGAACTAACCGTGAGTAATCCAACTTTGCCAAGGTTGTATTGTTTGCCTAAAATCCATAAACCGGGGAAGAAGATGCGGCCTATTGTTTCTGGTATTAACTCGCCCACTTATTTAATTGCTAAATAGTTAGTGCCACGCCTTCGGGAACTTACACCTCCCTCGTCGTTTGCCGTAAGGAACACTTATGATTTTGTGGAAACGGTGCAAAACATTTCACTATCGCCTAAAGAATATTTAGTATCTTTTGATGTAACGTCTCTCTATCCAAGTGTTCCAGTGGCTGAAACTATCGAAATGATAAAAGAGTGGTTAGTATGTAACGGTTTAAGTGACAGTTTGGTTCAGGAATTTTTACTGCTTATAAATTTATGCATGAGTCAAAATAGTTTTCAATTTAATAATAAGTTTTATGTACAAAAGGAAGGTACCGCTATGGGTAATCCTTTGTCTAGTTTTATTGCAGATTTTTTTATGAGCTCGTTTGAAGTAAGCGCTTAAAGATCTTTGAAATATTTTCCGCGGGTGTGGGTTCGTTTCGTTGATGACATTTTTGCTATTTTTGATAAAGACGAGAGTCTTGAACACTTTTGTAATATTATCAATGGATTTTACCCGTCTATAAACTTTACCACCGAAGTTTAAAAAGACTACAACCTCCCGTTTTTGGATGTAAATGTGCATAGGACAAACGATGAGTTGTCGTTTAGTGTATTTAGAAAGCCCACACACACAGACAGATATATTACTAACGATTCACACCATTCGCCGGCACATAAAAGAGCCGCGTTTAATTCTATGGTTCATAGGTTAGTTAATTTGCCGTTGTCTAAGGAAAACTACGAAAAAGAACTTAGTTATATCTATGGTGCTGCAATATTTAATGGTTATTCTAAAAGTTTGATAGATGACATAGTGAATAAAATGAAATTTAAGAAAATTAAGGCATCAAGATCTACCTTAATAAGCAACAAGCCCGAACAACGATGGGTTAAAGCAACGTATGCTCCACCACTGTCTAATGTTGTAACAAAATCGTTAGCAAAATATGCTAATTTAAATGTAGCTTTTTCGGCTGACTATAGTCTCGGTAAAATGCTAGGTAATCCGAAAGATAAAATTCTAGAACAGGATAAATCCGGGATTTATTGCATAAATTGTGAAATGTGTCCGAAGAAATATATAGGCCAAACTAAAAGAAGCATTAGGACAAGAACTAAAGAACATTTTGCTCATTTCAAGGCCAGACAAATCTGCTATGGCTAAGCATTGTTTAGAGAAAAACCATCATTTTAAAGCAGAAAATTATTCTTAAAAAAAAAAAATGTAACTAAACTCAACACGATTGATGCTTGGGAGACATTTTATATTAACAAATATCGTGACACAAAATTGTAAATAATGAGTTAGGGCCCATAGTTAATTCTATATTAATGTAATGTATTATATTTCTTATATTTTTATTTACGTTTGATGTTTTTGCTTTTTTGTTATATTTAATTCTATATTAATGTAATGTGTTATATTGTTTATATTTTTTATTTGTATTAAATGTATTATGCTTCATTATGTTATATATTTTTTTAGTAAGTATATTGTGTTGTGATAACGTAGGCATTGGTTGGCGCCTACTAGTGTAATGTGGTCTTGTGCCACGCCCCTTGCAGTTTGTATAAGTACGGGGGGCATGGAGCTGTGCTAGTTCAGTTGTACTTTGGCTTTTGTAGCTTTATCACTGAGGATGGCGACTTTGTCGTTGAAACGAGTTTGATTTATTAAACGTATTTGTTGTGTGATTGTGTGTTATTGTTTTATTTCATCTATATAGTTCTCACAAGTCCAGCTCATTATTTACTTATATTAAATAAAATTTAGAAACATTAGAGATTTTTCAAGGAGCACTTGTAATGGTAAACACATCTTGTATCTTTCTAAAGTATGTAATGCTTCAAATATCTATTACATTTATTTCTCTGTCACATAATCTCTCCATTTCAGTTTACTATCAATGATCAGTAGTACCCTTTTATTTGGTGTCTATAGTTAACGATGTTACCAAACTAAATATATTTAGGTTCACTTTGTTTAACACCCGCGAATACTATATAATAATAGGCTGAGTTTTAACCTTGTTGATTTTTAAACCATGTTTTCTGACCAGAAGGGAAATATTTGAGATATCATACCACAAACTCTATCGGAATTCTCAATTTTAAATTGTAAATATTTCTTAAGATATCGGCATACAAATAACATTTTCAGTATTTAAATTCAGTAGAAATATTATTTTTGAAAATAATGAATAATAAAGGATTCACGACAGAGCTCTGTAGAAATCCCTTTCTCATGTCATTGCGGTTAGATTTATTCTCACTGACACAGACACACTGCCCTTTCCAGAGAGATTAGACTTTTCCATTTTTTATAAATAATGTATTACTTCTTCAGCAATATAATATTTTCTACTTTGATACCAATGATATTGTGAATCAAAATGATTAGAGAAATCAAATTAATAGAACCGTTAGTTCACTGTTATCTTTAAATCATCATTTACATAAAGAAGAGAGGTGGTAGTACTTTTGAACGAAAACCAGATTGAGAGAGGCTACGGGGTAGGGTGGCTGAGGGATTAGCAGACAGAAAAATAGAGTGGAAGTTAAGTGAGAAACAGATAATCAGAGGAGTTATCGACAGACTGACAGAGTGGAGGATGAATATATTTAGGATCTGAGAGAGATTTTACATTCCGGTTAAGGTGTTTTTTTCATATTAAATAAGATAATAAATACATTTGTCAATAGATACTGAAACGTAAATTTTGATGTTTTAACAAAGCCTACGAAGCAATATTGTATCGACTACTAGCCCCGCCTCTTTCTCATCAGTCCAGATGTTCACAGATGTTTGACTATTTGCATCAGTGGGTTTCACAGCCTTGTTTCCGTGCTGAGATTATTGAAATCACTATACAGGGTATTTATGAAATAAGTCCGACATACACCCATCAAAGTAATGAAACATGTTTATAACAACCTTAAGTTTTGGTTAGTATTAGCAGTGGTTGTATTTAAGAAAATACAGATGACTATGCTTTAATAAATAACAACTAAATTTACAAACAAACAAAAATCGAAAGTGTGAACTAAGCTGAAAATCTAAGTACCTACATTAAGTTGATAGTGTAGAACAACTGATTATTATTACCAACTCTGAAATGTTTCATCAGGTCAGCAGTGTATTTGAAATAAATAAATAGCATTTTGAAAAATATTGTTTATACATTTTATTGAAATATTTTATTCTCCAACCTTATAGATTTCTCAAGCATAAACCCATTTATAAACCACACCAAATGTAAAAAATGAAGTTTATGTAAATATTGGTTTTCCATTTGGTCTCCGTTTTGTGTTTTATCACAAAATGTAATCTTTTGAACGACGAATAACACAGATTTGAAAATTTTCGATATTTTTATGAAGATATTCTAGCTGTTTATAAACATCCGATTTAACCAAAATAGAAGGTTCTGTACTATCCGACAATTTCAACAACACAACAACAACAACTTATCAACTCAATATACGGAACTAAACAATTACAATAACTGCAGCAGTGTGAGGACTAATGAAAAAAAAAAAAAAAACACACACACATCACATCAATAGAGAACACACTTTTATTAATGTTTCACAAACTTTACAGTTTTTTCAACATTTCAGATGCAGTAATTTCGAAAATACAAACAAGTTTTCCGGCAATATCTTAAAAACTACATATCACACAATTCTAAAAAGGAGTTTTGATTCTATACCTTTTTAAACTCCTTTAAAAGGAGTTTGAATTCTAAGCCCTTTTAAATGATACTCGATACTACAGCCTCATAAATTATTGATTTTTGGTTTTTGTGACCCCTCAAAAGCGTGGTAAAATATTTT
>JAGFPH010008618.1:0-25373 GCA_018207615.1 Philaenus spumarius
TTTAGTATTTAACTTTCTTAACAAAGCATTGTTTATCAAATTATAACAATATAGGGTAAACCCCTGCGTGCTCCGCACGCTAACCCTGTTTAAACCTTCTATACACATAATCATGTTATGTTTTGTTTATAATAAAGGTGTAGGATTAATAATAACCCCAAAGCTAAGATGTTAAATAATGTTAAATGTTTAAATCAAATTATTACGTATATTTTATAACAGCAGTTATAATTAAGGTTAAAAGATCTAGCAAGGCTCAAGAATAAAAACATAAAAGTTAGAAATGCAAATAATTACTTCATAATCTGAAATCAGCCATTAATAGAAATATTGGAGCAAAAGGTGTTTTATCTGTTATTTTAATCAATTGATTGCTATGGTAATAAATGTAAATACATGTGTATATTCATCAATCTAGGCCTAACCTAAGATTTGTTCCCGACAACATTTACAAATATTGAAATAAAACATCTTTTTATCAAAACGAATTATGGCCTATGTTACTCAGGAATAGTGTAGCTTTTTATTAGTAAAATAATTTATTTAATCGGTTTAGTAGTTCCAGAGATTACACCCCACATACAAACGAACAAACAAATTTTACCTCTTTATGATATTAGTATAGAACATTTTTTATAGTTAAATTTTGTTCTTATTTCATCCTAGAAAGTATGACTTGTGTTATGATAAGTAAGTACTTTTATGTTTTAATTTCATGACATAACACTAACAATACATTTAAATAGTAATATAATTATTTAGTATTATATTATAGTACAAATTATTATTATTTATTAATAAAAAAGCGCTAAACAAAAAAAGAGGAGAAAATTATGTAAATAAAAAAATTATGACAGTACCTACGTGTATGTGTTTGTATCTGTTTGGAATTAGAAAGAAGCATGTCTAAACAGGAATCAATGAACAATAACTTAATTCATCTTAAGCTGGCTCTACACGATGCTACGAATGTTATATCCAACTTTGGACTCTAGACCTACTTTTGAGACTATTGTGTTCGACAGATGGTACAGCGAATGTTCCTGCTACGGTGAATCGAATGTTTGATCCAATAATTTACAAAACAGTTTGGTACAAACGTTTGACCAGTTGCAAAAATGGACGAGGATAATATTGTATAATCAAATATATTTTAATTTTACACATTTATAGAGTTAAAAATCCCTACAACATATTTAGGTAGGCCTACATAAAATTTCTTTTTAAATATTAAATTTTTTTAATGGTATTTAAAAATGTATAGTATCTAATTAATCTACCTGTGATTATTCACGTAAACTTACTAGTATAAAGTATAAATTGTAGCCTACTTATAATACCTGTGAACATTTTAATTAATATTACTGTATTACTAATATTACTGATTATAAACTAAACACAAAGATAAACCTAAACAAGACGGGTCTTTAATGGGAATGGAGAGTAAATGGTTCATCATATGAACAAGTCGCGTAGCCGTTGAGTCGAACCAACGAACATTTTCCTTCAAACGTTGGTGCAAGAATACCGAAAACGTCCGGAGCATGGTCAAATGCGAACGTTTGACGCTCGCCATTGGACGCTCGTAGGTTTGAACAACGACCACACTGAGTGATGAACCATCAAACGTCCAATGTTGGAAGGTGTTCGTAGTATCGTGTAGAACCCTCTTAAAAGAAGTAGAAGTACATAAACATTGTAAGTAAATGATGTGCTCACGATGTTGAACAGCTGATGATATTATTCTGCTCTTGTTTCATAGTATATTATATAATACAAACAATTATTATGATATCTCCCCAAAAAACACTTTGTGTTAAAAAAAAGAACGCCAAGAATGCTCTATAAAAAAGGAATGATATCATAAATTGGTCGCTAAAATAGTCCCTATATGTACGAGTAACTATATAAAGATAAAGTAATCCTTTGAAACATTATTATGGATTAGCAGATTCAAATTTAAAAGAAGAATTTTTCCTCTCCAATAAATAACATTCACTCATGAAATGAAAATATAAATTTTTAAACAAATCGATTATACTTTTAAAAAGAACATTATAGTAGCTTATTCTTCTATGTGGGGCCATCCTCATTTTCTCTCATTACATTAAAATTGTTTTAACTTACTGCTTTTCTCATTCCACCTCCAAATGCCCACTCATTGGTGCGGAGTACTGATTATGTTGTCAAGATAATTTTAATTTTCAAATTATAGCCCTCCAATGAGTGGGTTTTCGATACATAATGAACGGATCTTGCAAATCTGAATAATTGTCAGAGAAATTGTCACAATAAAGGGCTTGCTTATTTCGTACCTAAACATTTCATCTAGTATAACTGTATTTTGTTATTAATACTATTGACTTAACAAAGTTCAATTTGCTTAAACTACGGTACAACATCACCTTAATGCATGGTCCATAAGTTAACTTTAATTATTTTTCAAATAAATGTATTATTAAAAGCTGCTTTAATCAAACCATAAGGTTAAAAATTAGGATTCGAACCCTTGATGATAATATTAATAATCGCCTAAAGATTTTATTTATCGCTGTTTACTGTTTATAATATTTCAAACTAATTATTCATATTAAATAATTTTGTATCTCTTCTGTTATTTTTAAGTCATTTTTTATTAATATTTATTTTGATTTAAGTCTTTAAATCATTTTTTTATGTTTAGTGGTTTACTTTTAGAACTAGTGTGTCCGGAACGTCTAAAATCAAATTGTATATTAGAGATTCTACTTTCTACATATTATACGCTGTACTCTATGATTTATTTCCTTTGTGTTGATTTTTTTCAGAACTTTATACAAAAAGTATTGAACAAAGAAGAACTATAAATATCAGACGAAATGAAGAATATAATATGGTGACTTTGGTTACTCAAACACCAATACACAGCCCATCTATGTTATCAGCCCCTTCTATTTGAATTAGGGTGTAGCGTTTTTCAATGCAACTTTGCTTAATAATGCTATGGAATTTTGTATTGTGTTTTAAATATTATTTATAATAAATTTACTTTTTTATTTCATGGTAATACACTTCTGTTAAATGGTAAAGTATGTCCAGTGATTTTAGTTTGTGTTATAGTTTCTTATTTACATGACATTTAACTTTATATGGTATAGGAGGTTTATACTGAAGAAGACACATATTTGTAATGATTTAATAAAAAAAAGTGATTGTTGTTTACACATGAAAGTTATGGATTGTACGTAATACAATAAACAAGTTTTATGTAAAACCAAAATTTACATTAGAGTTAGCTCACGCTGCGATCAGACTTAACACTCCAGTGGTCAGGCTATTTTGATAACGCGAGTTGTCGCGAGGGGTACAACAGGTGTACCCCAGTCAAATAATTATACTCGAATTAAAACCAGAAACCTATTGGGGAAGGTTTGGCCGTTACGATGGGGTTTTTAGGCTCTGCGCTCGGCCAATGACAATCGGGCAGTTGCCATGACAACCCGGACAGCGGTGCCAAATTTATCTGGCTGGCTTTATCACTCTCAGTAGTGAGCATGCCTTCTGTTAGTCTCTTTGGAGAACTTGTGTCTATTCTGCATGACTTGGCAACAACGAAAGAATAACACCTATACACCGCTGCCGAAAATATCCGATCGTTCCCGAAGAGCCTCGCACTACAACCGCTGTCCAATACGTTTCTGGTTTTAATTCGACTACAGTATTTTATTCCTTATAAACAATAGGTTTTGGTCTGGTTAAACAAGACTAAGTAAGTAATATTTTAACATATTTAATGAAAAGAAAAAAAATTACAATTTAGACATTAATTTTTGTACAAAACTTTACTTACATAAAAGTAACTAACATGCTTTGTGAAAAAATAGTTCCTTGTTACTATTAGTAATAAAGAAGATTTATTAATTCTAAATTTGGGTCTACTTTGGTGTCTATTAAAAGTTGGTATTATATTAAAGCACTGGATATGATAATGTATTATCAATATATGGCTTTAAATAACAACTTTTTTCTGTATCTTTCCCCTGTATAAAACCCACGGTTACTAAACGGAGTTTTGGATTAACCTATATTTCTTTCAATGTCTTGATGTGGAACATCGTTCAAAATTGTTTCTTGAATACTCTCTCTGTACATAGGCTTGATCCTCACTTCTATTGTTTTGGGAAGCATTAAATATTTTACAAACTATTCATCAACATCTTCAGAGAACTTCCTCTATGTCTTCATCGTATTCAGTCTCATGCAGCCAGAGCAACAACTGTGCTCTATCACGTTCACTTATTTTAAAATAACAATTATATGTATCTAACTTTGATATAACGTCAAAAAATTAACCATTAGTAAAAATGTTTAAACGAAAAAACTGATACGCTAGTGGTCCCGTGGGGTACAACTGTACCCCAGGTTGTAGACATAGAAAAGAATAATTGAATCACAAACTAAAAGCACGCAAACAACGTCAACCTTCAACTGAGGGATAAAAAAGCTCCAATCGTAAGGTAACTCTGATCACTGAAGGTCGTCTGTGCTACCAAATTATAATGGCACACGCAAACAAATGGCTGGGGTACATCCGTTCCCCGCGCGACTAATGGAGTGTTAAGTAGAGATTCCCAAAAGTAAAGAACTGAAGAAGGTATTGCACTTTGATCACTAAAATCTGTTACGAGAAACTTTTGAAGAATGAGCTCAGTCAATTTGTATCCTTGCATGACTTTAATCTGAGGTCTTATGTAAATGTGCCAATGTGCCTATCAGCATTTCTGAAATGTTAGTTTTGTTTCCTATTTTTAAAGTTAGTAAACCTTTTGAATAGTTTTAAACTATTTAGCACAGCAAATAAAAGTGACAAAATATTGATACACGACAAACAGAAACACCTTTGTATACACGAAAAGATAAGTTTACAATAAATAAAAACATAAAACTTAAATAAAAAAGTACAATATCACTTATATATAAAAACACTGTGAAACATAATATGCAATACGTAAAATCAAGAATACTCGTAGATAAAAAGACACGAACAAATATAAATGTATCAAAAACATGAAAACTTATGTATATAAAATCTCTAACAATTACATATAAAACACAAGAAAAATTGTATGTAAATCAAATTTAAACACTATTGTAAAATATAAACAAATTTATAAATAAAAAAACAACACTAACACTTGTATATAGGCCTAATAACACAGGAACACCTAAATTAAAATAAAACACACTTATACACGTAAAATAAAAACAAACGTAACACTTAGGCATACAATACAAAACACCTTATATATAAAAAATAACCACTTATATATAAAAACATGAAAACTTAATATATATACTGTATTATGAAAAATATAAAACAATATATATATACGTATATATACCAATAAACTTATAAGGCATGCTTAACTTTTAAGCTAGTTATGTCATACTTGTACTTGGCAAATTAAAAAATTTGTGATTGACTTCCGTTTTTATAAATATAGTAATTTATAAAGAAACTCTCACTGCATCTTTCTATAGATATTTCTTATAATTAGCAACTTTTAGAATTATAATTGTGGTCCCTGATATAATCAAAATAATCATGAGCGTGCATTCAACTTTGATTGATATTAACTTGAATTGAAGATGACGATGAACTATAACGCTGGATTATAATTATTTTCAGTACGAACTTTTACTATTTACTAAGAGAAATAATTTGGTTTTGATTTCTTTAAGAAATTTCAATAAGATTTAGATAAGGTATTTAGTTTAACGAAAACGTCTTCTTTTTTTATTTATTTATTTATTATGTCTTCTAATTGAGAATTATATTATTTATTCCTTTTTTTAAATAACAACATGTAGGCTACTATAATAATAACGATGCACATTTACATTCTTGCACACCTCCTTTTTAATTTTATATGTGGATAAAACCTTCGAAATGAGTGTTTTTGTGAAAACAGTGTATATGTTAATTTGAATAACAGATAAATATGTATCATCATGTGTTTTGAGTGAAAGGATTATGCATGGGTAATGTATACTATATATCAATATCGTACATTCTAGATGTCAGTTAATTACAACAATGGCATGTTGTTGTTGATTAATTAAAGCGTGGTCATGTGGTGCGAGATAAAAACACCCTCAAAAAGACTTAACCGTTAAGTAGATGAAAGTGGCTTGAGTGATGATATAGTCGTTGTACTCCGTAACTGTATAGTATCTGCATATAATTTATAGTGTGATATTTGTGGGATTTCTAACTAATAGGTAACACTTAATTATTTTCCATCTGCCAATTTTATACTATTTCAGATTATTTAAATTTGTACTCATTATACAGGGTGTCCCGTAATCTTCGAGGAATGGTTCTATTGGTCAAAATAAGAAAAAAGTACATATAAACATAGGCCCGAAAACTCTTCGTTTAACAGATATCCGCTTTTTTAAACAAAATAATTCATATTTAGATATTGGTTTGACTGATTGAGTTCAAACTTGGCATGAAACATAATAATCTGAAGAAACATAATCGATACTATTGAATCATGAGTTTCAAAATGGCGGCTGTTTGAAAATTTCAAACATAAATGACTCAAAAACAGTACATTTTAACGAAAAATGTCAATACACCTTTTTGTAGTCCTTTTGATTCCTTATCGCATGGTCTAACTGTAAAAACAATCGGGTGAAGGATAATAGTTAAGTTATGCGTAATAATTGATTTGTTCAATCCGGCATCCCTATACCAACACAGTAAACACAACAATGTACATGTGCTGTTATTAAATTTAACTTAGCTATTATCCTTCATCCGATTGTTTTGATAGTTCACTATCCGATTGGGAATCAAAAGGGCTACAAAAAAGGTAAATTGACATTTTTCGGTAAAATGTACGGTTTTTGAGTGATAATTTAGGTTTGAAATTTTCAAACAACCACCATTTTGAAAAGCATGATTTTATTTAATTGCTTACTATTTTTTTTTTTTGTAGATATATCATTGTTAGGTTAAACTTCATACCAAGTTTGAACAAAATGGCGTATATCTGGAAAACAAAGCTTTTTCGGACCTATGTTTATATACTGTAAACTTTGTTTTCTTATTTTGACCCATAAAACCATTCCCCGAAGTTTGATCCCGTAATTACTGGACACTCTGTACATTTTCCAAAAGTAATATATATACTGAAGATCTTCATATAGTCTCAGCATGACTTACATTATGAACCTCAATGGTATAATTTCACTTTAAAGAGAGTGATTACAAAGAATCTCTCGTATATATGTTAGTAATGGCAAAGTTTTCATGTTTCGTACTTTTCGAGAATATTGTTGTTTGTTACTTCATGGTTTCAACAAGCACCAGTTTGTTTTTTCATTTACGCAGCACCTTATGCAATCCTACTTCAGAATTGTGGTTCTCTTCACAGACAGTTGGAAAGGTAAAGTTAGATAGGTGTGTGTAGTTATTTGGTAGTTAAATTATTAAATAGTAATTCATAGGGACATTTATATAAATGACAACTCGTTTAGCTCGAATTATATTATAGTGAGAGGGTCACAAAAACGTGTATTTAAATTAATTCCGCCAAGGACATATAAATATTTCTTTTATTTAATTTTCGTACATATACCTAAGCAGAGAGATACTAATTCATCCAACAACAATCAATCTAAATATTTATTATATTGTTATAATTTTAAATCAATATCCTGAATTTATTATTATGTTTTGGTGATTATTGCATGTTCGTGATTACTGTAGGATTTATTTAATTTAACATTTTTCAACTCTGCGCTGTTGGAAATTCATCATATAATTACATAATTGTATTCGTAATATTTGTCTGTTATAAGTAATCTACCTATCCACTATATCTAGTAAACTAACGAGAAGTCAGACTATCGCGCCATTGGTTCCGTTCCGCCAACTATCCCAAAAATATTTACTAAAATGACATTAATAACAACGAATTAACACTTCATTATAATTCAATATAACTTGGCAAGGATAAATTACGTCGAAACGTTGTAGGAGGTAATGGCTTCCAAGCTCAGTATTGCCGCAAAAAAGATCCGCTATATATATAATGCAGTTATATTGTAATTATCACTCTATAATCAACTTATCATGATTTATTTTTCTATCAAATTTCTTTTTGACATCTTCATCAGTCTCGTAAAAATTGCTCCTACATTTTTTTAGATGTTTTCCTTTAGATTTAAAAGTCGGGACCCCAGAAATGTTTCTAAGCTTTCGAAATTAAAATGTAACCAAATTGTATATACAAATTTTAACATTTTTAGCAAATAGCAACTCTAATATTTTACATCTAAATATTTCACATATTTTTAATAAAAAGTTAAAGTAACAAATATTTCACATTTTCACCCCTCTGCAAATAATCGATATTTGAGTGCTTTAATTTTCCTATTTATCACTTAAAGCAACAATTGAGCCAAACGTTGAGAGTATATTTAGAATATTTAGTAAATGTGTTTATCTATGTGTTGTGATAAGTGTATGTAACTGTAGTAGTGCGTAGACATGTTCTTCAAACCATCAACCATCAATTGCAACCAGCGTGCAGGCTTGGCCAGGACTTCCACACCGCTCCAGTGATCTCAAGGTACGCCAGACATACATTTTAGTTTAACATGGATAAACACTTATATTTCAACTATTCCAATCTATAGTATTATCCAGTGTTAATAATCTGGATTGGTCCCTCGGTTCTAAAATATTTTGTATGTAATTATCCTAACTTGATTACATTACTTCAACATTGTTCTATATTATAGTTTTTATAAATTTCATTAAATCCCGAACATTAGTATAGTACTGTATATAGTCATATTTTTATATTTTATAGTTAGCCCTTTGTCACACCTTACACATAAGCTTTCGAAATAATATAACTTTTTAAAATAAAGAATCGTACATATATGTTAAATGTTCACACTCTATTTACTTTCATGAGAATTTTATCTATAAATGCCTTTATTTAAATTATTAGTCTATTGACACAGAATGTGACAGGTGATATGCATTTTACTAACAAAACTCTTGAACTTGACTAAACATTGCCTACGTTTAACTGACTGTACCTAATCCATTATCTTCTATTAACTAGATATGATATATTATAATTTTAACAATGCCGTTGTATTAAATTAATCACAAAAGTCCATTAAACCACAAGCTCTTGTTGATTTAGGCGAGCCATGTGTAAACACACACCCTTATTGGATTATAATAACTGTCACGATAGTTAGCAGTGGTTCGAGTGATGCTATAGTGCTTCATTTGCTCTATACAAGAGACACTCAACTAATTTAAAGGGTGATATTTGTGTAATTTTCTACGTTATGTTGATTTTATTATGATTAACGATATTTTTCATTATTTATTTCTAACGTTTAGTACCGATTCTGTAAGTCTGTTCAAGGAACTGTAAACATTTTCTTGATTATTGTGAGTGAATTAATGCGTCGAATTTTTACCACAGAAATGCACAGTTTTTAAAGGAGTTTAAGTGGATGTATCACAAGCTATGTATCCGTTAAAAAATCTGTATTTAGGAATTTTAGGAAGGCTGTTCTGTTATTTAGTAAACAAACTATGAAGGTCTTCCCACTATCTGTAAATAACAGTCCTGAGAAAAGACTTCGCATAAATCTTTCCGTTTTTTAAATAGTATTAAAATAATATAATTATTATAATAATGTACTCTTAACGTTAAGTTAAAACAATATAAAATAATAACTGCGTATGAGTGTCCCTTAAACTAATTTGTTTTTTTACACTTCTACAATATAAAAATGTGTTTTGTTTGTTTTAACAGTAGGCCTATTTATTATTTCACATAATCTTTTTAGAAATTGTTCTGTTAGTAGTCTTGTATTACTTTTTTCTGGGACATAAAGTATTTCATGGTTACAGTGAACAACCATGGTCACTTGCAGTATTATGTCACCTTACAAGGATAGAAAATTACTGCATGTAGGTGTAAAATTTGTACATGAGCATGTACATGTCGTATATTGTATCAATAAATTCTTGATTAGATTCACAACTTATTAAAACTAGAGGCAGTTATGGAAAATTGCAGCTCCAACTGGTGTTAAGAAATTACAGTTCCTTGTAGCCAGCCAACAAATACAACTTTTCTCAGGTCAATCTTGATATTTATTCATTCATTTATAATGTGGTTTCTAAAAACAATGCTTTGTCTATGAATGAATTGAACCAGCAATCAAAATTGTATTTCAAATATTAGAGTAGAAAAGCCAAAATTCGATAAGATTTTTTTCGGATTTTTTTAAAAGTACTCTTTCATTAAACCAAGCAAGTGCATTTTTTATATATTCATGAAGAACTTGACTAACTTTCTATGTCAAGAGTTTTTTTTTTTTTTAAATCTGCCAAGTATTGAGGTAAGATTTTGTATATTGTATTTCTTATTTATCTTAAAAAACATAATCTAGTTGAGAGTCAGATCTAGAAAACGAGCTACGAGCAATAAATTTGTATAATTTAATGGACTATTAAATACAAGTCATGCCTTATATTGATTCCATATTGTTATTGTACAAAGTCTTGCGGAAGCCTTTGAATTTTTGTCTTAAATATTCCCATAACCTAAAAGTTGACTGAAATTCCATCGGCCTTATTAGTAGTTACGGAATTTTAAGTTTGACAAGGTCTGCATTATGGCATTGTTAACAGATACAGATTTTATAATTAAATCTTTACACATGGTATCGTTAAAAAATTCATTCCTACTTCTAAAGACGCCACAGATTGTCATGATCAGGGTTGCGATGTGAACAGTTTTACATAAGTAACTCTTGTAGCTTTAAAATTATTCCAGTCGCGAGACTTTATCAATACCAAGGTGTACTTGTATACTAAACATTTTTGTGTCTAGCAACAGGAAGATTTACGCTATGAACTTCAGTTGCTTCCACTGTGAACGAGTAGAGCAATATTTTGACTTCCAAGATATGAAGAATCTTTCTCGAAAGTGTTGGTAGTCTCGACGTTTTCTTCTGTTGGACTTATCGGCAACGTGCTTATTTGCTACGTTATAGCTTGCAATAAACACATGCGCACTAACACTAACTACTATCTGTTTATTCTCGCTGTATCTGATTCAATATTGCTAACATCGCTCTGGAGTAATTGTCTTTTAAGAAGATTTGCAAAGTAGGGTTAGTTTATGTTAATTCTAGGGCAGGTTAACTGAACTTAACCCTATTATTAAGTATGTAATAATAACCTGAGGTATGTGTAATCTATATTGTTGAAAGTTTTCAAAACCTAGAGCTAGAAGACTAAAATTCTTAGTTTTATTTTATAAACGTTATAAAAGTTTAAAGCCTGAAAAAAAATACTTTTGTAGGGGATGATTTCTTAGAGGAAAGATCTAAATGTTTGGAGTATTTAGTAATAGGTCATAAAATATATCTTGATAGAAGATCATAATGTAGAAGAATGTATCATAGAACATCTTGGAGGCTAGTTGTAGAAGTCTGGACTAATTTTAGTATATGTCAACGAAAGATCTTTTAGAGAAAATCTAGAATTCCAGATTGAATAGTAATAAGGTAATGAGTAAAAAAATCTTGTAGACTTAACCTGGAATTTGGGTGTTATTAGTAAAATGGTATACAATATCTAAATATTTTAAAGACAAGATCTATAGGTCTGGAGTAAAAAGTGATATGTTACAGAATGTATTAAGACATTGATGCTACATCAAGAACATTGGAGTGTGGTAATATGATAGAAAATGCCTTAAGTCTAAGATCTAGAATTCTCGATTAATAATTAAGATAATTTAGAATGTCTTAAGCCTTGAAGGCTAGATCTGAAATTCTTTTTCAGAATTCTATAGTCTTATGGAATGTCTATATATCTCATATGATAGAAGTTAGGTCTAGTAATCTGAACTATTGTGTAATTTGTTAAAGAATGCCTTAAGTCCTTTCAGGAAAGATCTAGAGCAGGGGTCTCCAAACTTCCAGCCTTAAGGCCGTTCTGATTTCTCCAGTAAGTTAAAATTGCCAAAACTGTTAAAATTTTCCTGCCATTATCTATAATGCTTAGACTAGTCTCCGAGTAAGCACCTTGAGCGAGCATACTCTTGATAAATTCGCTAGTTCAATACTATACTAACTGTACTTTATTGTTACCACCCCTACACGGTCACAAACAGGAATAGGTAGTTCAATAAATCAAATAAATCAAGTTTACAGCTGGCATTAACAGATGGCATGACTAATAGTACTTTCTAAAGCGCAGTAACAATATTAAACATACTCTAATAATCTCGTTCTTTAGAGAAAGTTTGTGTGTATTTCACTTTTGTCTAGATTTCAGTAATTGAAGTATACAAATATTAGCTGCGTAAACAAGAGTTAGCTAAACTGTCTGTTGTGAAATAAAGTAGTACGTAATTCCTTAAAACGTGTTTGTGCGTTTTTAAAAGACATCTTCAAAACAGTATTTCAATTTGACTTGTTGTTTTTGTATGTGATTTACTAGTATGGAAAAGAAGCGAAAAATGATGATTGAATTCAGATTAAAAAATCAATGAAAATTTCAATATTTCGTAATTGAGACCAGTAAGAAGACAGACGGCATTATGTTTGATTTGCAATGAAACTATAGCCGCTGTCAAAGAATGTTACATTAAACGTCATTATGACACGAACTACATTACGAATTCAAAATGTCTCAAAATATATAGGAAGTTTGAGGACAGAAAAATTTGAAGCTTTGAATCACGAAATGAAATCGCATCAATTTTCGTTTACAAAACTCAATACTGAACAAGAGGCTGCAACTATTGACAGTTTTCGTTTGGCTCTTGAAATCGGAAAAAGTATAAAACCATTCACCGATGGAGAAATGATCATCGAATGCGTAATAGCAGTAGTCGAAGCAATGTGACACGAAAAGTTAAATTTATTTAAAACTGTCAGTTTGTCAGCAAACACCACGGACAGGAGGGTAGAAGACACTGCAAAAATATATCATCTCATCTGTCTGACAAAATTGGACATCTTGAGTGGTTTTCTCTGGCCTTGTATGAGTCAACGGATGTGTTACATACTTCTCATGTGTTTATTTTTATTCGATGAATAGATAAAAGATATGAAGGGTATAAAGAACTGTTGTATATTGATAGTATTCACGGCGCGACTATTTGGGGAAGATATTTTTAAGGGAATTTAAATTATAAAAAGAACCTTCGATGGAAAACCTTTAAATCTATTACTACAGATGGAGGCAAAACATTTTTGGTAAAAATAAAGGAGTGGTTGCTCTTGTGTCAAAGGCTAAAAATGATGGTGGTTAAAAACCATTATTCTTAAATAGTATCATTCATCAACAATATTTTTGCGGGAAATGTTTGGATATGTCTGAAGTTCTAAAAATAGTCATATAAGTTGTTAATTTCATCAGATCCAATGGGCTGAATCACCGAAAATTTCTCGAGTTGATTAAAGACATTGTAGAAAATAACACAATTATAACAATTTTGTTTATAGTTTATCATTTTATTAAACCATAAAAGATTTCCGATTGAAATGGGACGAAAACAGAAATGTGTGTTACACAAAGGCGTCGCTATGTTTTTTTGGGGGGGGGGGGGGGGGCACAACAGTCAACGGCTGATCGAAAAGTTTGATTGATAGAGACGAAATATTGAACACACCCAGGCTAGAACAAATTGGGGTTTTAATAGTGTAAAACAGCTTTTAAGATTACAATTTTAATTTTCAACCGTTGACTGTTGAAAATCGGAATGGTTAAACTGGTCCGACGGTCAATATTTTGGTGTTAAACTGGTTCGACTCTTAGCACCAGGGCAGAGGGAAGCTGGCCCTACCGTACAAAATCAAAACAAAGTTTCAACTTAAGATAATTATACCAATAATTAAAGCAATATCAAAATAATTGAATAGGTTAGGTTAGGTCTCTGTAGCACATTTCACATTTCACATTTCTTCTTTTAGCGTTGCTCAAGTTTTTTTTAATGCATGTGACATCGTCTCGGGTGATATTGTCAGTCACGGGATTGGGATCGGACGCAATCTTTGTTCCGAACAATTTTGCAGGTGGTTATCAGTAATGTGTAGAAATGTATTGGTTGGAACAAGGTTCGCGGCTTCGTACAGTCTATAACAAAATTTCATCCACGTTATCCGTGAATAGATGCGCCGAACTTCCTTTTCGTCTATAAAATCGCCACTTCTGACCAGATTGTGTCCTGCCCCCTTTTAAGTATTTAAAATCCTCATAAACTACTAATTAAAATCTCCTTTCATTGAACATGGAATACATTGCAACGCTCTAAACATTTGTACGAGTACAACACATCGCAGCGACTGTAAGAAAACTGAGTCTGAGATTAGGATAAATCCACTGGTTGGGGGATTTTGGTTAGAAACCCTGTCAGGAAATCCCACCTCTTCCTGCCTACTGTCCGTCGGACCAGTTTAACCCCGACCCTCCTCTACGGAACAAGTTTTGACCACCGGACCAGTTTAGTGCAACCCGGAAAATCTGTGTCATGTTATGTTTTCCTTTACGAACAATGCATTTAAAATTAAGACTGGTGCAATCCAAGGCTCACTTCCTTGCAGGTTTTTTGATTCAAAATATTTCAAATTAGTAAATTTTTATAAATTGTTCAGTTGAAATAAAATTATTTTACTAGTCAAAAATTATAATTGCATTTATGGGAGTATCGGTTAAAATCAATTATGTGTATACATAATTTGTAGAAGAAAATAAAACTCGTTGGTATGGTTTTTTCGAATAAAAATCTAAGAAATTTTATTCTGAAATTACATAATCATATCCTTCGAGGAAAGAAATACTAAACAATTATCAATGGTTGTAAGTAAAATCTGTATACAAACAAATCCGTATTTGACGTAATGTTTATTTTTTTTACAATTAAGAATAACATTGAAGCCAAACTAAGTTTCATAACTAAACATTGTTGCTACAATTCTTATATTTTATAAAAAAATTTCATGTACACATTAATTGAGCATGAATTAGAAAAAATTGCCTGAAATGAATTAGCCTTCTTTCAGTTCGATTAGAAAAAAACTATGGCACTTAGTTTTTTGTAAACTAGTTAACGAACTGCGGAAAGAAACTGTGGGGAGGCTTGATATAAACGACTTATAAAAAGAGAGGAAGAACTTTACAAAATAGTAGACATTAAATTATTTGTCTATTCGCCACAAACATAAACTAATGGTTAATTTATACACTGTATAATGTTGGGGGGGGGGGCATGTGCTCCCCGTGCACCCCCGGCGCGACGGCTATGTTGTTACATCTTTGTTTTTAATATAAACTCGTGAATTAATGTAACATATTACAATTAGTTTTATTTTAGTATTAAATTAAGGCGTAATGGTATTGTAAAAGGGTCGGTTACGGAAGTGAGGCTAATGAAACCTGCAGATAAGTTTGGCTGCCTCAACTTAAGGTGGCACGACCAATAATTAGTATAATTTGATTTTTTTGTGTACTAACAGCTCTCAGTCCTTTATTTTTATTTTTTTCCCTGGTGACGTACGTTTCGCCTTTTATATTCTGGCATTATAAAACATACACTTCACTACTACTTTACATTTGTTAATGCGCGTCAAGTTTTTAAAATGAAACACTTATACAAAACATTCACAAACAACATGTAGCCTAACACATAACACGATACAACACTCAATAGGGACATTTAAATTTTATTCATAATTACGCGAGCCGACCGAAGGTGTGGCCGAGATCGTTTTTTGCAAGCTACTTAAATCCCGTATATAGAAGCCTTTAGTAATTGGTATAAGTTTATAGACTGCCTTATGATCTTATCTAGATTTATTAGTGATATGATATAGAGTGTGTGTGGAGGTGTGTGTGTGTGTGAGTGTGTGTACAGGGGTAGAATCTGGACGTTTATACCAATTGGTAAAATGATTTGTAATGTCTAAACAAATTATTACTTTTAAGATTAAATATAGTAGTTTAAAGTAAATTGTAATTTGATATAGAATGTTTAAGGACCTAGAATGCTAGAGCTACAGTAGTAGCTGGAGTACTCTTTCAGTAAGACGTAATTATCCAGACTGTTGTACAATAAAACTCTGATTTAACAACTAACTGACTGAATCCTAACTGTTGCAACTTATTTGAATTATTATGCAACTTTACTATGATGGTACTCTATCCTGTAATAATTTATATTAATCCCATGATGATGTTTCTTGTAGAATTATTAATGAGCAACGCTTGTTGTTCTTGCATACGTTGAACAACACAGCAGCAATGTGTTCTTCAGGGACTTCTACAGCTACTGTCGTAGCACTGTCTGTAGACCGCTACATAGCTGTATGTCATCCCTTCTTGGCAAAATCTTGGTTTGGTGGAAGAAGAACTTTACAAATAATATCTGGTATAATGGCTGTGGTACTTCCTTATTCGATAGGATTTGTAAGTTAAATACAAAATAAAATGTTTGCATACATGTTTGAATGAGTATATTGGACAGCCTTTGTGAGCAAGCCTATGTAGATGATTATGTATGGAAGAGTATGTTTAGATAAGAATGGGAGTACTGTTATAAAATAACAATTAAGTTAACCAGATTATTTACTTCCCAAGAACATGATGTATTCCCAACACCTCTTACGGGATTCGAAAACAGGATCATTGGTTTTCCGTGCCAATGCTATAACCACTATCCTAATCAAAGCTGATATCGGTGGAATGTTTCTCATTTGTATGGTTTATAGTATTTTAGATTTCTAATTAATATTTTTATTATATAATTTTCTTTTATCTTAAAACTTTTTTTATCTAAATTAATGAAACTTTTCATCATAATAATCATTATATTTGAGTAGCCTGGCTATTAATTTGGTTATCTGAAAGAAATATATTCTAATATTACCTTTTGGAGATAGATTTCATCATAGTGTTACATCTGATAAATGTATGGTATTCTGTGCAACAAAGCATAGATTTGCTCTTTTAATAGTAAACACAGTTGGGAATATTAAATGTTCCAAAAAATTTATCTTCAAGCCATTTGTTTGTTTTACACTTGTGATTTTATCATTTGAAAAACACTTTTCTCCTGGCAGGATTGTCTTCATTAAGAACACGGTCACCACTTACCTTCTTCAGTTGTATGAACACTATCTTTCAATACTAGTTAGTCTCACATTGCCTAAGAACTTTCTGTGATGATCATAATATATTTTTAGTTCTCTGTTGATACTAAACTTTCGCCAGACCGTACTTTCTATACATTCCCAAATTTACACCGGCTTCAAACTTTACACGAATTTTTATATTTTTCTCATTTTGTAGTTCATTTTATTTCAATAGTCTTAAATATTTTCAGTCTTCTAACAACAATTAAACAAATATTTAATTTGGTGCAAAGAACTGAATTTGAATTTCAGTCGAGTTTATTTTGGAATAAATAGCAAAACTGAAAACAACGAACATAAGATGTTACTATCAGCTGATTTGATTTTCCAATCTATGTTTGCTTTCTAGGCTCAACCATAAGTATACATTTTTTAAAGACATACATATTCATATATATGTATACATATTCTATGTGTACAAAATGTATGCATTTACATTTTAAATAAATGAAATTGTGTCACATACTAAGAAATGTAGATTAGACTTAGTGAAAAGTAGTAGAAGGAGTTCATTGGGAAACATCTTGTGAAGATATCCTTATCTTTAAGTTGGATAAAGACATGCACATCTCTTACAATAAATCCTAAATATATTTATACTTGTACTATAAATATTGAATACATTTGTAATACAAGTAAGTAATAAACAGTATGATGATGAATACTTTAGTTTTTTTTTCTCAAAATAAAATGATATGCCTAGTAAAAATACAATAAAGCAATTACATGTAACGAAATATGTTGCTTGCAATTAAACATATTTTCTTACTTTCAGTGGTAAAAACTGACTGTATAACATAACCAGACCTATCAGTGCCTATACAATAATAATTATCTATGAACTCTAATGTTTTTATTTTGGTTGTAGTCTATGTGTGGAGGCAACAGTAAGCTGTTTTGCGAACCCAGATTTTACATTTTTACCATCGAATTCTACGAATTGTTTTTCTTCTTCATTCCGATGATGTGTAACGTGTAATGTGTTCTACGCTCTCATTGGATTAGAGATTTATAAATCTGGAAGACTACACAAAAAATCAAGCAATCAGAAGGAAACGACATCGTTGAATCTCAAGGGTACGGTATCAAAATGTCAGCTAACTGTGATATAAACATTGTTAAAAAATATAAATTTTAACCACGATGGTTTACCTCTTACTACAATCGAAAAGAGTGAAAACTACATACATTGACCTACATACAAAAGTTAGCAGAAAAAATAAAAAGCAAATATGCACTTCTAATTACAAACCACACCGCATTAGACAATTGGAATCCAAAGTTTAACTTGGCTGCTGCTTCGTTTCTCCCTTGTTCAGTGAGTTCCTCCATGAAATTCCCAAAACTATCTTCCTTATTTTGTCAAATATTTGACTTATGTGTTATGCATTTCCATACTGTTAACACACGATATGTTTAATAGCTTTTTTCGAAATTAGGATGAGAAGTGAAATGTTTTCATTTAATAAGTGTATAAGTGTTGTTTAAAATATGCTTTTTTGGTTACGTTTTATTCCTTAAGCGGATTAGGTTCACAATAAACCAAAACAGTAAGTGGAAACAAACTTGACAATGTATGGATCAGCCAGTGCTGTGTTTTTATATTACGGTTTTATTGTACTTACACAGCAGGAACACTGAATCGAACTAGTGGTATGACAAAAGAGAGAAAAACAAACATTTGAAATTAAGTTAGTTTCTTTGGTTGAAATTTCATTAATTATTATTTTCCAAGCTGTTAAATCAGATCATGAAATGGAGACATATACTTACTATTCATTAATCAAACGTGTATTACTTTTGCTATAATTTGAGATAGTAAAAGAAACCATTTGATTTTTGAGTATATTTATTTGCCAATTGGAATTATTGTTAGCTAATTTGAACGGTTAATAATGATCGTAAAAAAAGAGTTATTATATATTTTAAATTTTGAATATGATTGGTACTATTAAAAAAATCAGTTTTCTTGCAAACAGTATATTTTTTAAAAAATATAAAATTTTAATGAAGAAAACAGTTTCTTAAAAATATACAGTAATAATTAAGAAAATGTATAACTAAAGTGTATTTAAAAATTAAAAATTTAAATTTAAATTTAATGGAAATCGAAAACAAACTATGTAATACTTTTTCAAAAAGTTTACTTTCAAACTACACGTAGTTAATTATGACATCTCAAAAATAAATAAAACTAGGGGAGACCCCTGCGAGCTCGGCACGCCAACCCCCCACCCCCCTTGTGTAGTCAGCAAGGCTCAGGTATTACACTTTAATAAAAACCTAACCTAAAAATTAAAAATACTAATAATTGATTTAAAATTTGAAATAAACTATTAATGAAAATATTAGAGAGACTACAGCTGATTAATCAATCAACAATAAACATTATTTATTTATTTTGGTTCAGTCTAGGCCTAACTTAAAATATATAGATAGTTGTTGTTACCCTTCGATACTCGGTGGATACAGCTCCATTCGTGGTGAGTGGAGCGCTGGCAGATGGTGCGAAACATGTATAAAATGTATTAAAATGCTATTTTCTTCCAATTATTTTTCTTGTAGCAAAGTTAAAGAGAAAAAAACGGATTCGACAATCAGTGAATTTAACTAATATTTTATACACATAATCTCTAATTTTTTGGGGTCAATTCAGATAGGAAAGAAAGGAGAAAAAACCATTACCTTGCATAAATAGTACAGTTGCCAACTACCATGAAAAATATTGCAATTTAAAACTGTAGGCCTATTTGTAAAATGTTGTATTTATGTAGGCATTAATTATATATCAAGATAAAGATACAAATGTTATCTTTTAATTGGATTTTATTTCATGTTGTTTACCGAAGTTAAACGAATGGGTATCATCCATAAATTTTGTATAAATGAATTAATTAATTGTTGATAAAAGGTTGTGTTTATATTCACTTTATAACCTCAAAGCAAATTTTATAACGTATTATAGCCTACCTTAATTTTAGAACTCATATTAAAAAAAAATCAACTTCAGAAGAATTACATTATTGATGAATTGTAATTTTGTTAACATAACCCCAAAATACAATCTATGCTAGGTTTTGTACAGATGATGGGTGAAATCAGCTGTTATATTATATGAGAGTTTGCTCTTCTTCTGTTGTTAGGCAAAATACCTTGCTTCTTTACAATCAGCTGATTGAAGAACTGTAAAATAAAATCATTTCAAAGGTTTGGAAATGTTGATTTTTTTAATTTAAGTAATTAAGATGACGTGAAAGTAAATAAAACCTGTTAATATAGAAAAGTTTTGCTTTTATTTGGTATAAACTGAATGTAAATCGGTCCAGTGAAAGTCTCAGACGAACTGTCCAAAGGATTGAAAAAGTTGACTTTTCTCCTATGTTAAATCTCCATAAGAAAAGTTTATTTTTCATTTTTGACCCACTTAACGTAAATATTTTCAAAATACAAATAAAATCTTCTAATATAAGACCGAAAACATTTGTTTTAGTAAAACCCGCATGTAAATCGGCCCAGTAGAAGTCTCAGACGAACTGTCCAAATGTTTTTTTTCCTTACAGCTTTAAATATATAGATGATAGATGGGACGTTTTATATATGGAACAAGCATGGAGCTAGAACCACTATACATATGTTCGTAAACATTTCCTGGTAATGAAAATATGTTAACAAAGAAAGAAATTTTTAAAATGTTCTATTTTTACAAGTATTTGTTTTTGTTTAGTTTTCCTTTCTTTTTCTTTCGTTTCAATTTTTTAAAGCTCATAAAGCGTCCCACTTTAAAAAAATGTCTCTCAAATTTTGTGAATACCATATGAGTTTAGTTGTTATACAATATAGTTTTAATAAACATATATCGGTGAAATACGTCCACATGTGGGAGTGAAGAATGTTTAGACATACTGTTTCTAAAAGCTACCTATAAATTGATTTAATACGAAACTTACTGATTTGATGCTGCTTGTAGTGTCAGTGGTGTTGGAGTTTCTAATCTGTTGGGGTCCAGTCAACGTGTTAGCATTACTCAGCAAGTATTACGAACCTTTCAGTACCCACGCATGGAGGCAAGCGTTAATCTACTCAGCCTATATAGTGTACATGCTTTCTACAGAGATAAATCCTGTTATATACTGTTTCATGTCTACACAGTTCAGGAAGTGTTTTAAAGTGAGTACAGCTTGACAAAGAATAGAGCCTAAGCTGAACGCAACAGATATATTTCTATTCCTTTTTGTTTAACAACAGACACAAGATAGTAACTGCAAACAATCAACGGGAGTAAGAAGATGTGTCATAATATATTGTGTACAGATCTGACAACAATGCGTTGAGAACATAATTATAATTTCAGGTGACTACTTTTAACATGTAATTTTATATTAATAACTTAGTATTTTTAACATAACTAGTTTACTCGCCATTGCAACCCTTTGGGCCGCGAATTTTACAACTTGCGACGTATAATTTACCTCACATAACCACACTCAGAGAACGATTTAATAAACAAATAACAAAACAAACAGGTGTAGAAATATTTTTCTTGTAGGTTAGACTAAATCCACCTAATTTACTTATAATTATTCATTTATGGGCTGTAAATGACTGACCAAACGGTAGCCGGTTTATGTATGCCTAGCTTGAACAAAATCAGTTGGCCATTCTAACAATTAACTAGATTGCAGTTTAAACTGGACTCCGTTCTTTCACGAGCATCTGTCTAGATCGTAGTCATCAATCAGCAATGGAAAATCCATTAAAAACCCGATTTGTGACTCAGTTCAAGATCACGCAGTAGGCCTTGAGCACGTCAAAACTTCATAACATCGTAGGGATAACTTTTTGATTTACTGATTTTGACGTCAACAGTAAACGTTAAACTACGTTAGTGTTAAAGTCTTTTTAAATCAAAAACAAAAGTTAAGATTGTAAAAGCATAACTAAGAGGTCTAAGAAGTTATAAGTAACTACGTCAGGTAAAGTCTGCTTTCCTGTTACAGCTGAAACAAATAGCCTATATTCTGGGGTATAGTTTCAGAGTTTTTGACGTCGAAGACCTTGTGCTAACTTTTGGTGGGGGGTGGGGGAGGCCAATCTCAAAATTTCCATACTTCTTTCAGTTGTTCGCTTATATCTCGTACTCTAAGTGCGGGGTGATGAACTGGGGGAAACATCGACGATCGTTTTGGCATCTCGAATGATATGCACACAGATTACGTTGCGCTTAACGCAGAATACCATCAAAAGTGCATTCAAAATGATTAAAAACTACCTGCTCATGTTAATATTGGCTAGGACAGTCTACTCCCAACATTGTACAAACAATGTAAATTATATTCATGTTTCTCGAAAAAACAGGGACGACAGTAGATTATGAGAAACCCAGAGGAGGTTGAAACTGCTAAAAGGCCATTGATCGGCACTATGCAAGCAGTGAGTTCCGGTTGCGAGAACTCTACATATCCAAACATCAATGAAGAGGACGAATGCGAGGATCAGACCAAGCTCCTCCAGAAACTGTCGCCCCAGGAGACGACTTCGACAATTATTACGATGACGACAACAACATGTTAGTAGCACCAAAGTAATCAAAGCGTTTGGATGGCTTATGTGCAACATCCATGATATGATTTAAAATAATTTCATTCATTCATTATGTACAGAGTGAAATTTGATATTTTTGTATTAATATGTACCTATTTGATGTAAATAAATTTTGTAAGCATAGAACATTCATTTTTAATCTTAAAATAAACACTGTAAATTGATCGAAGTTTGACATTAGGGGTTAATGGGAAAATACAAAGTAATAGTAAGTGACCAGGCACCTAAATAGGGAATAAACTGAAAATGATTACATTTATTAGGCTCTTAGTCAGAGGACCATCCCCCCATCATGTGAAATTAGATTGAGAAAGTACAACGTTATTGTTTTTAAAGTGAGATAGGGTTTTTTATGCCTTTCTCAAATTTTAATAGGGCGTCTTGTCTTCTGGAGGGGGGGGGAGGGGTGGGCAACTATGAACACGTAGTTGTTTACATCGATGCAAAATTACACTAATTTATTAAAAAATTATAAAAATAAAATTTTAATGCAAAACTCCTCTTTTTTCTGCTATTTTTTTACAATTAATTTGAGAAATAATTTTGAACTTTGACCGGCTGTATCTCAGTTTATGTTAGGTAAAAAAATACGTTTTACAAGTGAAATTTAAAGAAAATTCAATATTCTACAACTTTGAAACACTATGTGGTACACAACAAACGCTTAGTTTACGAGATATACACGAAAAACTGAAAATAGTCTCAAAAGGTTGAGGGTTTTTGGCCCCCCCAAAGATAGTTTTATCGAGGTCGAAAACTTAAATCCTACACTTCAGAGTTCCCCAAAATGGCATGAGATCTTTACATTAACTTCGGAATACTTTCCAGGCTAAAAGTGGATATCGACTGGTCTATATGTGTCGGATTCGCTTAAATTTAACGTATTTATTTTTATAATTGTAATGTGCTGTTCTACTCTTACTGACCTGGTTTACTGGAAATAGTATAAACAGTATTTGTATCTCTCAACACTTCTTAGACATTACATGACTACTATTATTGTTGAAAAACTTAAAACGACTTGCCTTTGATGTAAAAGAAGAAAACCCCTACTTGAAACACACCAGAGGTCGAAATAACAAGTGACGCTAAAACCAAAATGGACTTCTTGTTAATCTCTTTAGCATCTGAAGATGTGATAGTAATAACAGAAAATCAGCAGTTTTACGTTTTTCTGTAGGTTTTCGAACAAATCGAATCGGATCTTGTACAAGCATAACTGAATAAACTCATATCAATTATTGTCACGATAATTGGCTTGAATATTTTGTATCTAAACATTTCATCTAGTGTAACTGAATTTTACTATTCATACCAAATAAAATAAAATTTGCTTAAACATCAATTAATGTTACATTAATGCACTGTCCATAAGTTAACTTTAACTATTTTTCAAATAAATGTATTATTAAAAGTTGCTTTAATTCATCAGATTTAATCAAATACTATCCCCTATTGAACAGACCATATAACAATAATTAGA
Organism: Philaenus spumarius; assembly: GCA_018207615.1. Classification (NCBI taxonomy): domain Eukaryota; kingdom Metazoa; phylum Arthropoda; class Insecta; order Hemiptera; family Aphrophoridae; genus Philaenus; species Philaenus spumarius. The sequence goes on from JAGFPH010008618.1 coordinate 24,323, forward strand.
ATTTGAATCCTTGATGATATTAATAATAAAATATAGAATACATAATTTATTTATCGCTTTTTACTGTATCTTTAAATTTCAAACTAATTATTCATATTAATTTATTGTATATTTCTTCTGTTAATTTTACGTCTGGTTTTTAATCATATTTATTTTAATTTACAGTCGTGGTCATAGAAATTGCATCACTTAAAAATAATGGAGGATCTCATTAAACCAATGGGTGAAGTGAATAAAAGCTAGAATTTGCTAAGTCTATGGTTTTTTGAAGCAAATGCTAAGATGTAAGTGATAAAAATTAGTTAGACCAGTCTAGCACTAGATCGAGCTGGGGTTTTCCGGAAGGCCTAGCAAATGCTTGGAAACGAAGTGAATAAAAAAAGGCTTCTAGCTTCAGAGGTTAGAACAATCTTAAGAAATTCCTACCCTAGTCCAAAGCATTCTATCTTTTTAGTCGATCGTTGTTTGTCCTCCGACATGGCAGCATTTATGCAGGTGCGTCAACGTAAGACCTACCACGAACGAAGGGATGTGTCCCCTCGTAATTGTAAATAATTATTAACATTTCAAAGTGAAAGTATTGATTGTTTATCCGTAGAATTTTTAGGTGAAAGGGACATGCGAGGTGGTGGTCTGTCGTCAAGAAAGAAAATGGAAGTATTCTTGCATTTTGTTGGTGATCCTGGTTTTCAGTCAGGAATTGGCGAGGATATTGGAGTTCACAAGACCACAGCGTGCAAAACTGTGAAAGAAGTGGTAAATCAGATAGTTCCCAAAGGTCATCATTGGATTCGTTTTCCAACAACAATTAACGAAATAAATAAAGATAAAATTGTTTGGCAACGACGTTTTCGTATGCCAACTGTGATAGGAGTTCTGGATTGCACACACATCCTAATTAAAAACCCACCCCTCCGTGGCGATGAATATGTCAATAGGAAAGGGTTTACCAGCATAAATGTTCAGGCTACAGTAGATGGAAATGAAAAGTTTACAAGCGTGTGTGCAGAATGGCCAGGGAGCGTTCACGATGCTAGGATTTGGCGTAGGA
>JAGFPH010008618.1:25473-54007 GCA_018207615.1 Philaenus spumarius
TACACCATTTAAACCTCCAAACAATGCTGCAGAATGAAACTTCAATTTGAATCACGCTAAGGAAAAAGTAATTGTTGATAGATGTTTCGGTCAACTAAAAAGAAGATTTCCAATTTTGGCGAACTGTGTCCGTGTCTATTTGGAAAAAATTACAAAAATTGTTGTCTGTTGTACTGTTCTCCACAACATTGGAGAACCACAACATGTCCCTAGATAGTTCTAACCTTAGCTCGCGCTACCCCTAGTATTTGCTGAATTTTTCCCGGACATATCTAACTTTGCCTTAGCTTATTCTACCTCAAGCTAGAATTCGTTTATTCACTCCGTTTTTAGAGATTGCTAGATCTAAGGAGTAGTTCCTAAACCCTAGAAACTTCGTTTTATTCACTTCACCCAATATTGTTCTTACCTTTTGATCATTTTAAAATGTTTTGCAAAGGAAAGGAGTCTGTTGTGAGCCGTGAAAAATGGTTAAAACCGACATAAAAAATTAATAATATTCATAAAATGATAAATAAAATGTTTAGTGTTAACGAGGAATTTAAGAAAAAATTGTTTTTTACAAACTCATTTGAATTTATTTGGAAAAAATTTATAAAATCATTAAAAATATATTTAATATTGAAATATTAGGCTATCCTGTTTGGCATTGAGTCGATCAAATGATTTCGTCACCAATCTCCTCATTCCACACTTTTTCGATTACCTGTTTCAGGTCATCTTTATTCTTAGGCTTTCCAATACATTTATTTAGGACTTGTTTACACATTTGGGATCAAAAAAAATCATAGGTGATGCAACTTCTATATCCTCGACTGTAAGTCTTGCATTCATACTTTTAGAAATTTAGTGGTTTACTTTTAGAGGTACTGTCTCCGTAACTTCTAAATTCAAATGACATATTAGAGATTTTACTTTCTACATAGTATACGCTGTACTCTATGATTTATCTGCTTTCTGTTTATTTATTTCAGAACTTTATACAAAAAGTGTTGAACAAAGAAAACCTATAAATATCAGATGAAATGAAGAATATAATATGGTGACTTTGGTTTGTCAAACATCAATATACACCCATCCACGTTATCAGCCCTTCTACCTGAACTAAGGTGTAGCATTTTCCAATGCAACTTTGCTTAAGAATTCTATGGAATTTTGTGTTATGTGTTAACTATTATGTAAAATTAAATTTATTTTTTACTTCATGATATTGCGCTTCTGTTAAATGGTAAAGTGTGTCCAGTGATTTTAGTATGAGTAATTTTGTATTTACATTACACATAACTTTTTATGGTATAGAAGGTTTATGTATGTATCTGTAGAAGGCACATATTTGTAACGATTTTACTCAAAACATACTAAACTGATTGACGTCTTTATATTTAAGTATCTTAGTCGCAATGGTCATGTTTCACTGTGTAATTTTTTAAAATATAAGACTGACTAGTGACCATGGTTTTCAAAATGTGAATGGCAAATACAAATGTACCATGTAAAAAGTATAATTATTACTCTCTATATTATATTCTACTATTGAATAGAGGAAAAGCTGTATAAACAGTTGATTGTACTGTTATATTGCGCATACGTGTCCAAAGCTGCTGAACCACCAAAAAGTATTAATACAGTGAGTTTCAACACACTCTAAAAATACTTTTAGGCATTACTTCTGGGAAAATGGCAATTAAAAGTGTCACTATTAAAACTTTAAAAATTTCCTTGGTTTTCATACAGTTGTCATTTTGTTACTTCACTTGTCAATATAAACTTATAAAAAATGCAAAAAAGTGATTTTTTGTAAGGTAATAAATTCAAGATATTCAAAATCAAAGATTTTAAATATCCTCATTATAAATAGGGTGTTTAAAAAATGTATTACTTTTCTATACAAACTTAGTGTACTGATAAGAGTGAAAAAATAAAATAGCATCTGTGGGTAAATTAGAGGCTTTCAAGCAGTCTGTTGTATTTGGAACTGAAACAAACAAAAAGTATTAGCAGAGAGTAGTGAACAGAAAGTATACAAATATATTATATTAAGTGTATGAATTTTACAAAACAAATAGGAAAAACATAGAATGTGATAAACACACAGATATTGCATGGAAAGTGTATTTTAACTCGCACACATAACTTTTAACCACAGCACAAAGTTTTTGAAAAACTCTTTGTCGAATTTAAAGCAGACACAAATTGTATTTTTAAATATTACAATTCTCTTATTTATTTACGACATGTTATAGATTTGTTAAACAAATTGAAATGTAAGGAGAAAATAAAGGAGTTTACACTAATTATTATATTCAAAATAACTTACAATGAAAGTTAATAAAAATACAAAATCTTGTATGTTTAGGGCAGCCATAGGGAAACGGTACGGGAGCAAGTAAGTAAACAAGTTTTGTCTTAAATTTTACTTATAAATACCTTTAAAACGATGTAACATCCAACCCATGTTTATATATGAAATTTCTTCAAAACCTACATACACCGATCCCGTAAAATATTGTTTTGGGGCACTGAGACCTAAATACATATTTTCCTGTAATTCTTTAGGTGCGAAAAATTGGCGTTTCAGTTGAAACGAAGTGTCAATGTCTATTTCGTTTAATCGATATATGTTCCCTACTGGAGGTCTATACATCTTGTTTAATGCAGAAGTTACTTAGTTTTGTGCTTAAATATAATTTTAATAAACATAGCATACTCTTTTATATTGTTTAGTGTTAATTTTAAATACAACTAATTGTTTTGAGATTTTTTTACTTAAGTTGACTTGTTTATCTTGGCAGGTCATTCTTTTATTTTATTTTTTCAAGTTTATACATTATATCTATGCTATGTAGAATAGTTATAATTTATTGTCTTTTAAATATTCCAATTAATTATCAAAGAAATGTTTATGTTTCAGATAACTGCAAAATCCATACTTGAAACTATAGATGTTTGATTGCTTTGCTGTAGTAAGGCACACCAAAAATAGGTAAAATTTATTTAATTCGGGTAAAAAATCTTGTTAATAAGTTTGGAGCTTCAGTTAGCCTTAATGCCAAGAAAAAAGTAAATAATATTTTCAGAAGATGAATCTACATGTTATGTTAGTATTTTTTTGGGAATCATAGGCGTGTTGTTTCTATTATTAGCTTATTATGTCAGTTTATTTTATTTTCAAGCTTGATTATGTACATTAGAGGATGCACCCACGTGTATTTAATCAATTGACTAACCGTTTAACCATGGTTTATATTGTGTATGCTATGTGAACTATTTAACTAATGTGACTGCTGTAGTGTGATGTATGTGTATTATTGAGTGTGACTTGGAAATTACTCTGTCAAGTCGAAACCGCGGTCGTCAACTTACTTCCAGAGATCACAAAAGCGAGGTAAAATAGAAGCAATTATATATTAATTTATTATTGTGATCAAGAAGTATGACTTATAATGAATTATTTTATTTATAAGGTTTCCATTTTATTTTTTATTTGTATATTGCTTTTGCACATTCCTAATTAAATCAATGCCTAATTACATTTGCTTGGCTATTTTGCATAAATCTCCAACTAGTAATTGTAAGTTTTTTGTTTTTTAAATCAAATATTTGGTGGCATTTTCAAATAAATTTTTTTGACAACTTTTGAAAATTAACTTTAAAAAAGAATAAATGGTTGTAATCAAAATTAGAGATCATTTTCTTTTATATTTCGAAGTCTGATATTTTGTTGCAAATAAATGAAACTGCTTTTGTCAGTTGATTTGACAAATCGTTTCCCTCTAAAGGTGGGCTTAAAGTAATCCTTCACTGATACCTCTTATCTTAGGATTACTAACAGGACTTCCGGTCTGGATGGAACTCAGGGATTCTGTTGTGCCTTTATTTAAGAGAAACATTGGCACATAATCTAGTAAAATGTCTACTAAGAGTATAATGTTACGAATTTTCAGTAAAACCTGTAATTTTTTTTAAACTTTATTGTAAACATATGAAGGTCAGTTTATGATTTCCTGCTTTTCCGCCAATGTCTGCTAAGTTTAGGTTAGGCTTGTCCAGAGATAATAATACCATGAGGAGATAGGCAAACTCAATGCTATAAGTTGACACTATCGTCAGAGCTTCTGGTGGATGGGTAGTGGACTAACAAACAAATTTTTACCAAACGTAGTACGTTGTATTCTATTTTAACCGGTATTATAGTATATTATAATTATAATTCATAGGCCTACTATATTACAGTATTATTTTGCATATTTAGCCCTTTTAGTGTTAAAACCCTCTGAGGATGATGAAAAAGTCATCGAAATGTACATAAGGGTAACGTATTAAACATAACTTACAATTTAGTAGTTTAGTTATTGTTTATGTTCCTTGTTTTGTGGTTCGGGGTTTTTATTTAAATCAGCGTGATTTTGTGGCCCAAGTGCTCTTTTATTTGTTTAAAGATTTCAATATTGAATTAATTATAACTAAAATGCCATGAGTTTAAAAGATATTACTTTTGATTGCCGTATTTTATTTTCTCTATTTGATTTGAATTTACAATTATTACCAATCATCTTCTGTTTACTATTAAGTATGAACCCTCCAGTTAATATACATTATTGTTCAAAATTATTGCACTGGAATTTCTCATCTATAACTAAATGCAAATGTTATAAATATAGTTTAAAAAAACTAAAAAACACGCTTTTAGAGCATATCAAACTAAAAAGTTAAAAATAATTTTTCAAATAAGCTTAAAACAATAATAAACGATAAATACTAGCATTATTGTAAAAAAAGCGTTGGGCGCTCGATGTACGAGAAATATGGACAAAGCGCCCCACGCTTTTTTTACAATAATGCTAGTATTTATCGTTTATTATTGTTTTAAGCTTATTTGAAAAATTATTTTTAACTGTTTAGTTTGATATGCTCTAAAAGCGTGTTTTTTAGTTTTTTTAAACTATATTTATTTTTCACTTTTTAGTTTGATTAATTATTGAAAAAAAAATTTGGCCGTGGATGGGATTAGAGAACCCACGATCGGGGATTGACGTCAGCGACGACCCACGCCTTAGACCGCTCGGCCAACGATTGAACTCGCGTAAGAGAGATATAATAACAGTAATTAGCCACTGGCTTTTAGTCCAAAGGAGAGGTACTTACAAACGAACATACATACATACATACATACATACATACATACAAGTGAAGCTAATATAAGCGTGTTAAAAAAGTAGAAAAATTTTATGAATCTAGACATTTGAGCTTGAATAATTCATTATAATAAAAGTAATAATTACGTACGGTACTTCAAACATTTTTCAACAAACTGTTAAAAACAGTTGACATACCGTAATGGTTACGATCTATAGATTAAATCCCATTTGTTTAGGTGTATTTTAAATTAATTGATATTTATTTAAAGTTTTTAGTTATTTCCTTTTTTAATTCATTTGTTCATGTCAATCTGTTTAAACATTTTAATATCTTATTTTATTATTAACTAGGGGAGACCCCTGCGTGCCAACACTATCAAAAATGTTTGAATATTTTAATAAAATTGGCTTTCTAAAGGAAAAATTAGGAGCAAAGCTTATAATATGATTTACATACATGAAAAAAAATAAAATCAGTCATTATGAAAATCATTGTTAAAAGTTGTTTTATTAATATTGTCGAAAACAAAATAGTAACTGATAAAATGGAAAATGTTTAAAAATTGGTTCAAACTAACTTACAAATAATTTTTTCTAAAAAATGAAACATAATTTTTTTGGTTTAAATCAGTTTTGACTAGCAATTTTAAATTTTAGCGCTTAAAAATATAAATATATACATACAATTGACATTTAAATACTAGGTCAAAAATATAGAATTTTAAATTAACTGTGTTTAAAAAATTATTTTTTATATTCTTCGTAACCTTAGATATCGTCTGTCTATTAGAGTGAGCACACCACAAAGGTGTAGGCCTACATAGTTTTACAATAGATTCTATAAAGGTGGTGAAAACGTCCTCCCAGTGGATTACACACAAGTCTTGGAACCATTAAAAAGTTACTGTTTGCCGAATACAATCATTGATGATTTTGGATAAATCGTTCTGATGACCACATTCATTAAGAATTTTGTCAACCATGTTTGCACAGAGAGTAACACAATAGACAACCTTTTCACAATTACTTGTTTATATATTCCATCCTTTACCTTTTTACAAATTGGAATTGCCAGCTATCCACAATTTTTAATGTATTCGTCCAAAACTGTAAGTGGGCACTCCCATCTCGCCCACATTTTACCACCTTCAAAATTATACGATTGGCCATTAAAGGAATCAAAAAGTTCATCACACGTTCTACAAATGTTGAAGTTGCTAGAGCCGATGACGGTAGAGAACCTGTAACAAACATACCAGCCAATTAGATTTTTTTTTTAAACACAGTATTGTGTAATGTAAAATGTTGTTAGAAGCTTAATTTAAGAAAGCAACAAAAGGGTAAAAGGTAGAATGATGTGACACATTGGCTTTGAATAAATAGGAGGAACTATTGAATAACATTAAACTGAAATAATGCTGCATTAAAGTTTCAGCATAAAAAAATAGTTTTTAATCTAACTAACTCATTTACTAAAGTTTAAAATAACATATAAAGTGAAAATACTTTTAATAGATGTAAGTTTACATTTTGTATAATATACTACATTGGTGTACTGAAGGAACAAATCAACTACATATGTATTTGAGTTCCTAATTAGTGAAATTATTGTGTTTTTTAAGATTAAGGCTCTAGCTCAGGCGACTGTCTGTGTTCTAATTAAGCTTTAGTTTGCATTGATCAAAATTTGTTAGTTAGAAAGTGCAATATTTTGGATTTTATGATAGATGCCTTGAACTTAGTGTTTGTATCTTAATGTTGACATTGCTTATTGCCTGTATATCATGCTTAATGACAGTATGAATTATGCATGGCCACATTTATTTGAATTTTATATATAGATAGGCTTGCTTTTATAAATAGTTTGACAACTTTCTTAACTAGAAAATTCTAACTACCAGTGAAACAACATGGACCAAGACTGGGATTCGAATGCTAGACCTATTAGGTTAGGGTCGAAAAGTAAACTTTCACCACCTTGAGGTAATAACATAGGATTACAAATAGGTAAATATTGTTAGTTTATTAAAGTATTTAAAATTAGGCCATAAGTATCTTGAACAAGCAATCCATTGGAATTATTAATGATTGTTTTTACAGTAACTTGATAAAATGTACTTAACGTAGCCTATTAAAAAAAAAAACTTAAAATAAATCTAGGCCTAGGAATTTGTATTTGTAATGCAAAGAGAACAATCTAGTTAACAATTTTAGGCCATTTGTACTTCCATTTAAATATGTAATAAATTTACATTATAGTCTAACGTAATTGTAAAAATATTGTTTTAACAAAGCCTAGTATAAAGGCTAAAAAGATTAATTGCTGTGATATAGTATACAAACCATACTTACAGTGTCTGATTTCCTTTAGTTTTCTTTGGTAAAATAAAAAAAGAATTCTTATTCTTATGACGTCATTCGCAGTTTGTACTATGCCCACAATTAAAGTGGATGGGTAGTGGACTAACAATTTAAACTGTAACATGGGACACATTTCCCTATATTAGTTATCCCACCCTGGTGCAATCTAAGCTATCTCATTTCAGATATGGTAGTTTTATATAGGTTATTTCTTTATTCTGGCTTAGAAATTAAAGAATAAATACATTAACAACTACATATATATTAAGCCCTATAACAAAAGTTCCGTTAAAAAAATAATATTGTCAAAACAACATTTTAATAACCATGAATGAGCTTCAAAATATGTTTTAAATCGTAAAAGTTTCTAGTTTATATTGTATGAGAGTCAGAAGAAAACTATTTCAAAGTACTGCAAACTCAAAGACTAAACAATATTTCAATTTATTAGTAAACACTGAATATAGCAAATAATCGTTAACTAACACTGCTTTTTAAATTAAAATATAACCTATAAAATAAACAACACCAATTAAAAGAGTATTGGTTGTAAACATAAGAAACAAATTTATTTCAATTATATTACTGGTATCTATTAATATGACCTTATTCTTAAAGCATATTATTCTGAAGAATCTTGTGCGTTAATTAATAGCATTTGACATTACAAACATGTATGTGGCTGCTTCAAAACTATTACGAATGTGGGCGATATTTTCAAGTGTGTAAGACATTTTCTACCAATAAAGACTTAAGAAATGGTCTCTGTAGAAATGTTGTACATTTAGAAACCACTGGAACTAATGAATGAGCAAGGCACTCCGATTATCTACGATAATGTCTTTTGACGTCATAAAATAAAAAACTTATTGTGAAAAATATCAGTGTTTGATTAATGCGTTGCGCACACTGTTGCTATTCATATTTTATTTGTTTTTCTTTAATTTGAATAAGTCTGTTATATCTTATTAAGTTTGTAATGGAATGAGGTTATTGGTGGTATTCTGGGTAGTTGAAGATGACATGGCAATATTTCGGATAAAATAATGTTTACAAAATACAAAGTCGTCTGAAAAAAACTTGAATGTTAACTGCAGAACTGATATAAATATCGATATTGAAATGTATATTGATTGATATTGTATATAATATTGTATATTGATAAATGTACAACGTTTCTACAGAGACCATTTCTTAAGTCTTTACGGGTACGAAAAATATGTTTTACACACTTGAAAATATCGCCACAGAACCTTTATGTTAATAATAGTGAATCCCCCACAAAAATCCTATCACGTTTTACTTAACAATTGCAAAATTATTTTCATAATCAGTTACATTAGTCATCCTTAACCGTTAACGTGCTGCAATAAAAGAGTTTTTTTTAATCGAATATTTTCCATATTATAATCCTTTTCACATTCTAATGGTCACCACTTTTTAATCGTTTAAACTAATTCCAAAAACCTATATATAAATTGTTCAAGCAATGCTTTAGATACAGTATATGAACCGTTAAAACCCTTAACGTGGGGATAGTGTCTTTAAACGCGGCGCGATCCAATATTTAAAAGTGGTTAGCGCCTTTAAACGCAAATACACAAACACATGCTTTGATGATTTCATAGTTCACGATCCTCCAAAAAATATAATTGTCTGTGACGTTTTATCGGTCTGTGATCTGTCGTCAGAGTAAATGAGTATTCTATCGCAAGTAGGCTAAGTGTTCTCAACGAAGCTTAAGCCTATAGACGCAATCTGTTTCACTCAGCTGTTCCTTGTGTGTTTGTACTGTTAGCTGACTGATATTCATTGCGTAGTTTTAGTTTTGTATAAGTTATTTTTTTCTTAGTTTCGTGGGTATTTTTTTATTTTTTATTTTTAGACAACAATGAGTATTGCTGCAATGTACTATTTAGTTTTCGTCTAAATTTTAAATTCTGTTAAGTTTAGTTTTATTTCTTTTAATTCTTAAAATGATGTTTAAAACAAGTTTAAAATTAGTTGAGTATTTTTGTGTGTACTACTTAACCATAAGAATGCCAACATTTAAAAATAACATTGCAAAAATAAGTACATATTTTTTAATTCTAAATGAATGGTAGCCCATATTTTAGCTTAGGACTTTAAGGGTCATTTTCACAACCGGCTGCTGGTGATATGAACAAGTTTTTTGTTTATTTCTTAATTTAAGCCTTCTTTTAGCTTTCAAATATTTCTGTTAAACTTAGAATTACCATAAAAAATGTGGTAAATTTAAATCGTAACTCATTTCGTTAAACTACAATTATTAGCCTAATTAATAAAGATACATTTAATTTATATAATTTACTTCTTTAGTAAACAGATGACAATTCATAAATCCTATATTCATCTCCATAATAACGTGTCGCTTTACAAGACAACAAATAATTACTTTACCACAGTCAATAAAAATTTTTAAAACAGCTGAATATCTCCGTGCTGTATAAGTAGGACCAAGGCACAAAACGGTATTTGCCCGTCACAGTACATTACGACACTAATTGCTGTCTCTGACATTGACTCCTAGAGTAACCCAAGTAGTTTATCTTCATTGATTATGTTAATAGTTGCTAATAGCTTTTTAGTTATAATAATGAAGCAACCATCAACGTTGAAGGCCTTGATCTCCCCCCTCCCCCAAATTTGCGTACTACATTTGTTCAAATACCAATAATTTAATAGAAACCGTTAGTTTAAAAGATTGTCATATCGAAGATCCACCATCGGATTTTATTGATAATATTAGGTGAGTCAACTACGTGCTTCGTACACCAACACTCTTGTTAGCGCCACAAACGTTTATTTTATAATTTATTTTAATGAAGGTGTATACTTAATCATAACTTAAAATCTAAGATTGTCATTATTCATAATAAATATATCTAAATTACATTATTTTAAGAAAATCTTTTATAATAATATAATAATAGTAAAAGTTCAAAAGAATGATCAATAATACTTGGCCTACTTCTAAATAAATGTTGGAATAAACAGCTGATTATTTTACTAACACCTGAATTGACTTACTTGTTATGTATTAAACATACATAACATTGTTCTTCTTCTTCTTGACTAAATACAAAATAAAAGTATGAATCAAATAGTTAATTATAGTAAGTGATTTTCACACCAAAGATTAATCATTCAGATTATTCATTTACTGAATTATTAGTAAACATTTATTCAGACAACTTTATATTTTGTATTTTATATTAACTTCACTCCAACATTTATTGGTATCTTTTAAATAAATTTTTTGATTATCTTAATGTGAGCTAAGAAGGTAAATGAGATTTATTAGTTATTAAATATTTTTATTTCGGTTTGTAGTATAAGAGGAATTACTATAAATACTAACAAGAACCAAGATTACCAAATCAGGTTGTATATCCGACCTAATACCATGAATAAGATTTCTGTCGGAGTAGGAAAAGAGGCATTTTGAGATTTTCGTACAATAAAGATAGTAAGCATATAGTGTAATATTCTTAAACAAAAAAAACATTTAAGGCAATAATTTTCAATAGACATGTGTTTGCTTAAAATTATTTTTGCATTTTCTTTTTATTACTAATTTAAATTTTAGTTTTTTTCAAGTACTATGGATTGTATTTTTCAAATGATTTGAAATTCAAATGATTGGTCATGCAACACTAAATTTATGTGCTATACAAACTTTGATCTGGTATACAGTTTCGTTAGCTTGTCAACGTACACTATCTTTTTCCTTCTTTTACATTAAACTTAAACACTTTACTGCAGTATAATATTTCGAAAAACTGACTATAAACAATAATAATAAATAACAATTAAATAGTTATTTTGAGAACAATTTTAAACCTCGATTAAAAGTCATTTGCATAATACTAATTAGTTGTATAATAGTCATATAATCACATATCTTATATTATTTGATCTTAAAACTAGTATGTTACAGGTCAGGACAGTTTTGCGATGAGTTTTAGTATTCTATATGTACTTTTATTTATTTAATAAATCCCTTAAACAATATTGTAACTACTGTATTTAAAACGTGTTTTTTATAAACATATTTAAAACGTATATTATACACATTAAATTGAATAATTTTCATTGAAAAGAAGATACCTTCAACGCTAACGGTAGGACAGTTGCAAAGTGAACAACATTATTATATGGATGTTAACCTAAAAATTATTTTAATATTGAAATAAATTTTAATATTGGCCTATATTATGTCCTATGTAATATACTTAAGAATCGTTTAATTCAACTTTTTAAAAAAATTTCTGAAAAGTAACAATATACGGATCCTAACTTAAAATGGCAACTTGAAAAATAACGAAAACTGAAATTGACCTGACTTACAGTTATCAATCACAATATCTTTCCTGTTAAAGGTAGTTGGTGCCCAAGGTTGATAGAGTATATAGGTTGACGCATTCCCGCCTCTCCCTGCAGTCCACAATGCCTGCTAGCTTTGACGTCACGCAGTGACCTGGCACAGCCATCTGCTTCTTGCTCTGCCGCCCGCCATTTGAGTATTTCAGTAGAATCACTTGTACCATGAGGTTGTGTTTTGGTTCATAGTGTTTTGTATTGATCAACTTTTACAAGTGTATCGGAACTTAGTTTTAATGATCAGCTTTTACAAGTGTATCGGAACTTAGTTTTAATAGTGTCTCAGTAGTTGTGACGTCGTTGTTAACTTCACATGGCATGTAACAATTAGTTTGTTTTATTTTAAGGAAATTTCGTGTAAACGGTGTACAGTTGCTGTCTGCAATAATAGCCACATCAAAACAAAGGTCGATGGTGTGGTCTATTTTAACTTTCCTAAATACCTTGAAATAAGGAATTTTTTGCCTGAGGACTATGAAAGAGATCTTAAAGCAGAGCTATTGAATGTACCTAGTAAAAAAAGCTCAAACCCACAGCTGTTCCTTCTCAAAAACTAGCAATTAGTCCTACTCCAAATTTTAAAAATTTAGAAAATAGAAGCTTGGTAGGAAACAGAAAAGGCAGGTATTTAAACAGGAAAAACATAAAACTTGTCGATTCATTATTAGTTTCTAAAGGTTTGTCTGAAGCAGAAATGTTATTTATAAGCAAAAATGAGACGGAAACCATCGAGTCACCAGTTAGCTGTCAAAATCAAAGATGAATAGAACTACTGAAAGAAAATAATATTCTCAAGGCACAGTTATTGAAGAAACAGGACCTTTTGGGGGAAAAATCTTTAAAAATCCGCAGGCTTTCAAACTTCTTTAAGGCGTTGAATGGGAAAAAACATAAACAAAAGTTAACAGAAAAAAAGTTAAAGACAAACTTAGTACAATTTTCACAAAAAATCAGTTAGATTTATTGTTTGAAAATAAAAAAAGAGTTAAATGGACAAACAATGAAATTTCAGTAGCTCTAACTTTGCGTTAACTTGGAAAACGAACATACTTATATCTTCAAAGAAAATGCCGCTTTCCTTTGCCAAGTTTGTCTACTTTGAACGGTTGGATAACCAATATTATTATACAAAAAGGGTTTTTTGATGATATTTTATGAAAGTAGCTGGTGAAAGAAAAGAGAAACACGAAAAGGTTGCAGTTCTGCAGTATGACGGGAAGAAGGTAAAAGAAACATAAATTAGTTCGTGGGTCCAGTACTCCTAAAATCGAGAAACCTATTGATAAGTCAAGTGGCTCTAGATCGGGTCATTTTCAAAATAACAAGCTGAGACTCAGCATAAATGTTTAAAATACAGTATATATTTTAACTCCTATTTCAAGTTTCAATTGGATATATTAAAATTCAGCCAATTTAGAATGAGCCAACGCTTCATATATGAATGAGATTTCAACTTTTAGTGATTTCCCCTTCTGCAAAATACATACCTGCATTATAGAATTTTTCCAGAAAAACCATTGCTCGGAGGAAAGAAATACATATGACCTTTTTTATTGAAAATACTTCCCCTAAACGGTGGTATTTTTTATTTTTATTTATCTTCATCCAACCTTGAAATACTAAGGAATATCGAAAAAAATGTTTTTCGATTTTTTTTCGACTTTGGGAAATCGATAGACTGGTAACTTAAACTTTTTTTTTATATTTATCTATATACTTTAAGGTAATTATTAAAAAAAATCTGCCGTATTGCAAATTACTGGTACTGTAGTTGTAACCTACACCGAGTGGGCTATACGTCTACTTCAGAAAACGAAATCTCGTGGATTCGACATTTGTCTCAGGTAAGATTTAATACTACAATTTATTATTAGGCCTACTTAGTGCAAAAGCATAAAAAAATAATCATTACAATAAAATGCATAGTTTTGCACAATTCCCTAGCAGACATGTACTAAACACACGCGCAGAGACAATCTTCCTGTAATAATGGTTATGTAAAAAAGTTTATGTAAGACATCTTGCAACAAATTGTGTCTAATATAGCACAAAACTGGGTTTTTGAGTGTTCGTTATTTTATTTCGAAAGAACATAACACCAGTTTCAAGTAGATAAAAACATTATCTAGCTTTTAGAGAATACAAAAAAAAAAAATAGTTTCATCATAATATGTTTTCTTGTTTTTCCGGAGAAGACAACGTAAAATACCATCTTGAGCGTCACAAGACATACAGACAGACATAAATTTAGATACAGACAGGCAGAAATTGAGATAAGACGCGTTTCGGCTTTCTTATTGTATGAAACGAAACAATAACTAAAACATTTATGATTCTAAGCAATGTACAGACAAAACTCTAATTTTTTCATATGGATATTAGTAGGGAATGTGCGATTTTAAATAGAACAAAAAGTTTAAACTCACACATTTTTTATATTATTATAACCTTTTAAATACGATATAATTTGCACTCACATTGTAGCACCGTAACGTGTTGCAGGTGTAAAAACGGCGTGTTAGTAAACACACAAACATTACCTATTTAAATGACTTACAATTCCTGTTCTTTACACAGGGTGGACTGGTGTAGCCGTCAGAACAATGGATATGAATAAGTCAAGTTTATGAGGAGTTCAAAGTATTCCATGGAGATAATTTACTCAAGAATGGACACAATGTATTGAAAGACTTAGCAATGGCAGTGTCACAAAAGTGTAACGATTTCCTATTGGAGGTTATTACATCATACATTAAAATGAGAACAATAATAAGAATAAAGGACTAAAGGAACCTCAAACTTTGTATGAAAAAATCAAGAAATGACAGAGCATTGCTAATTCTGAAGTTAGAAAGCGGTTAAACAAAGTGACAAAAATTGCTATATAACTCATATATTTTTTACATTTTAGTTTTAGGTAATAGCTTTTTTAAGTCGAAATGTTATAAAGCATTTGAATAAAATCCATGTCCATGTACAGTGAATAATTACACAGTTATAATTAGTGATTCTGGAGCAAAAATAATAATAACATTATTGTTATTCATGTATATAACTAAAAATACTTTTACAAAATGGAAAGAACATTTTATAATATCGTATACGCTTGTTATTTAGGTTTATATGAAGTGTTTGTTCAATTTGTTAATCATAGACCGAAGAAAATTTAACAATGTGTAGCTTTTATTGAGCCTGTTATTGCTTTTTAAAATTCATTGGGACGCTTCAATTTGTCGACAGGAATCATGAGTAAAGTAAATGTAAAGTTGCAGTATCTTTTAGGGTCTTTAATTACGTTATAGAAGAGGTAATTTGTATTTTAGCTATATAAAAAATAAGAGATAATTTGTTTTAGTGAGCACTGTTATTAAGTCTCATTTTAGCTGAAGTTATCATACTGTATTCATTCCATATTCGAGAAGTGTAATCACTTACAAATTAAAGGCAAATTGACAAAATAATAATACAAACTAAATATTCGCTGGCTATATTACAATCACAGATATGCACTGTCAACATTATTAAAACAACAAATATGCACATCAAAAAACATTATACAATGTGTACTGTGTGAACAGATGCCAAGCATTGCTTATTAACTGCCAGAGCTAGTGCGACTTATCGGAGGGCCGGTCACTGCGTGACGTCACCGTACTTGGCTGACTTGAACCACGAAAACGGTCTAATGCGTCAACCTTCTTCTCTAACAATCTTGGTTGGTGAAACGATTTAACTTTCCTTTTTTTTGTCGTGATTAATGAAAAATGTGTAAGCACATACCCTGTTGGTACCGCTCAACAGAGATATGTAGGGATGGCACCTAGCCGACCCATTAAAATACACATATACCCACCATCCAGAGAAACTGCCCTTGTTGACCCTATTTAACTTTCCTAAAAATCCCTAAATGTTGGCAATGTTGTGTATACTGTAATTAGTCCAGTAATTGTAATACACACATTATACAGCTACTTAATACACACAATACATAATATCATTACACACAAATTTAGGTTTAGTATATAACTAAATATTTGCGAGATCTACTAAAGCACCAAAAAAGTATTACAATTACCATACAGTATAAATTAGTATATTGATATTATTTATGAAATGTCACATTTTTAAATTATCTAAAATGTACAATATAAACCCACTTCTCCACAAAATCGAAGGAAATATTTTAAATATTAAATATATGATACAAATATACAAAAAATGAAACCTCTTTAAAATCTTAAATACATGTTTGCTTTTTAAACATATAATATCATTTTTTGGGCCAAATTGGTATACTTAGGCCTAAATGCTTTTACAAGTATCCACAGATAATACTGAAATTGAAAACAATAATAGTTTTAGTATGTTTACTATAATATCATTTTATGTTTTCCTTTATCGAGGAAAACTAGTTTACATAATACGCTACTACCTAGCAATAATTCCCTGAATTTGTAAAACTAGCTGTGAAAGACAAAAAAAAAGTAAAAAAAAATCAAATATATACCAAATATAAGAGCTAGATTCTTTCTCCAATCGGTCCGTACTTTAAACAGTTCCGAAAGTCGTATCAAATTGATATTCGTAGGCTAATAACCCATAAAAATATCATAATATACTCATTATACCCAGGGCTAGAATAAATGTGCATTCGTTGACATGACGAGTGTAATTAGGTGACAGTATCCCATTTAAAATATCGTCTTTTAAAGAATAAGTAGAAAATATATATTTCATAACGTTTCCCAAAAGAACGAATAATGCACCACACAATTATCCTGTAAAGTTTCTCTACCCCACCGATTTTCCAAGTTATTGTGTAAATCCAATGATGAAAAATTTACTGAAAAATATCTTTTTCACAATGGTCGGATTTTTATCTAAGTTACTGTACCCTGGTATAAGGTTAGTTTAAATTATTTCACTAACATCTAAGGCTGGAGTGCGAAGCACGCTAGGAGCCTCATACTAAAGGAAATGCAGTAAGTACACATTTGGACAACGAGGCTTCAAGGCAGTCCCAGAGTAATTCGTTTGACTCTGTTCACACTCAGTGTATCTGACATTCAAGCTTTAATCGCTTCCTATTTATTTTCTTTAATATAGTTACACCTGTTCGACTATACATATCAAATTTCCGGTGCACAATAAACTTCCACAAGATTGGTATTTCCCGTTGAGTTATGTCTCGATAGAGGTGACATCTTGATGCGTATGACAACATAGTTACATAACGTTTTATCGTACATCTTTGAATTAGTTTATAATAATTAGAATGCACTATTATACAAAGAGCGTAAGAGCGCTTGTGTGGCCCACTCAACACAGCACGCTTTTTTTGACTATAAAGGAAATATAATCTATTATTATGGTTCCGTTCCTAACTATTATAATCCACATTAACTGTGAAATTACCAGATTGTGTTTATTGACAGTTAATTAATACGATATACTAATTATTATTAAATGAATAGCACAGCGTAAATTGGTGACGCTACACTACAGGTCGCATCATTACGTATGTTGCAATAGCCTAAGTTTCTCTCGTTAGACCTGCACGAAACGTCTATAGAAATTACTATTATGTTGATGGAATTTTATCAATTAATTATAACATACTCCAGAATTTTATAAAATAATTCGTCTATTTATTTTAACTCTTTTGATTGTAGAGGTGTGTCATATTTTATAGGCGATGATAAATATCATGTTTTATTATTTTTTTAAATTATGTATTTATTTTTGCATAGCAGTAAAATATTCAACTTTAATTTATCGGCTTTAACTTTGAAAGTTTATTGGTTCGAGTACAGTATTTTGGTTAGTTAATTTGAACTTATTTGTTGTTGATTTTTATGTAAAACTGTAGGTCCCGTCTTCATTAGCCTTAAGTGCAAAACAGTAGGACGTTAACACCAAAAAAAAAAAAAAAAAAAAAAAAAAATTACTAAAAAATTTTCTTTATTGTTTGGTAATAAAGTATTTATTTACAATTAATAGACAAAAATACTATAAAGTTGGCTATAACAGAAGAAACCGAATATACATTTTTCTTCTAAGTAATAAAAGTAAAACCACGACGTAATTACAGTATGGTTTGTGTGGTTCACATTAGGTCGTTCAAAACCCTCAATTTCGTTTTGCCTAAAATAGTTTGAATGCACTGTCGATAGCGAAACATGTTCTCGTATAGCATGTACAGAGTTTCGACGAAACAGGGAAACTTTTAAGGTTAATTCCGCTGGTGAAACAATTAAAAAGAGTTTAAACAAACCAAGGTTTGAAAACATTCCTGTTATCTGCTTTTTGCTCTTTTGATTTTGTTTTCTTATAGAACGTTATAACAGACTGAGTTGAAATTTTGGATGTTGGTCATCAATGTAAAGAGATTGTTTAGTAAAAAATTATCTAACTGGCATAAATAAAAGACTTTACAAAGTCGAATTTTATTCGTTCACTCCTTATGAGTTTGCATCTGTATCACATTGTGTCTTTCTCTTTACCACAACACAATATCTCATATATATATTTTCACTTTCCTCTCTCTCTTGGCAGTGGAGGTAGAGACTCCACCGTGCTCACTATGTTTACACAATACGTTTTGATCAACTTGCTATCTCTTTTGTAATAATCAACTGAAATAACTCATGTTTGAGAGCTTGCTGTTTTGTTTGCTTGCTGTTTTTTGAGAGCAAGGCATTAAATAGCAAAATTATATGAATGAATTCATTTTATAGCTGATATACTACATTATAGTACCAAGACACTTTCCACTTCTAGACTTCCAAGTCCTTTTTACCACACATACACCCTTTTATGGGTAGGTTTACGTTTAACTATTAAACTGAGTGTTAGGTCGATTTGTTTGGTTGTACAAATATAAACTGTGTGTGTGTGTGTTTTTTTTTTTTTTTTTTTTTTTTTTTAATATACTCGTTATTTTGTTATTTATATTTGATATTTGATGCTATAATGAGTATGTTTATCATTATTGCCAATTTTAATTTTATGATTAATATTATAATAAAATGTAAAAAGTTTACTATTTCGCGATGTCAACTTAAACTTATTAAATGTGTTCATCTTGTAGTTTAGGTTTGCTTTTATTTTTGTCTTGTATGTTATTTTTTCATAAAATGTTGAGGATTTTTTTATATATCACAATTGTTATTTGTTAACGTTATAGTTTATTATTATTTTTAAGTACTAATTTTTTAGAGTTGTACTAATATATGTATTTTGTTGATGGATATAATTAAAGGGGTCGACTTTGTAAGGCGCATACAACTAATCAATCAATTACTTTCTGTCTTATAATGCTCAATATCATCCATTATCGTTTCTCTCTAACACTTCTATTAGTATTTTCCCATGTCTTACTTTGTCTATTCTGCCACTCTGATATCTGTATTGATCTATTGCTAGTTACAAATCCACCTGTACTATATTTTACTGTGTTTTCCAATCATATTTTCTTTCTAAACGTTTTCTCAAACTTTCCGCTCTTTCCGTTTTAGTATGATGTTATTTTGGGGGTATAGAATATTTTCTTTTAATTCAGGGAATCAAAACCGTTCAGCTTTTTTGAAGAAAGCACGAACATAGTCGACACATATGACTTTGACGTAGTCGACAATATCAAAGAACAACCACTATGTTTTATCGACGTATTTTACTGGGCTCATATTATTGTGATTAAAGTCTAATCAAGAATAAATCCATTGTCCAACAATAACCCGACGTTGAAATTATTCGATTAAAGTTTTTCGTTAAATGAAACTTTTAATTTATTCATTCTATATAGTTAAATCTGCATAGATTTCATCAGAATCATGTTGTTTCAGTTTAATTTACGGGTATTTAAATAAATTTAACTGTAACTGCATTGGTCGAGGCGGAGGAACTAATTAGTTCAACAAGCATTGGGAATTTAATTTTCAATAATGTATCCCGCTTCTGCGTACGAAGCTGTAATACAATAATTTGTTGTTTTCGGATTATTTTAATTTTACTGCAGGAATGTATAAGTTCAATAATTACAGGCTACTCCAAAATACCATTTATATCTAAGAACAATAATGAAAAAAATGACAATAGAAATTTAGGAGCTTTTGGAGAGGCTCAGATCAAGATGTTAATTTTCAAGGTAAGCTGACGTGAATGTTATGTAATGATAAGATCCAAACCTAACCTAAATTTGTTTAAACTACAAGCCAGTTAGAATAATTAAGTCGGGTTAGAGCAGAGTCCAGTGTAGACCTATGCAACATGTAGGTTTTTGTTTTCTGTTAATCAGTAACTTGGTTTTTCCTCTATTAGTTTAATACAAAACTGAATAGAACCGAAAATGGTAATCCTGTGGTACGAGTACGTTTTCGTATCAGATGGGATAAGACAATGTATGTTTTCTGGTAACAGAGCATGTTTTTTTAGAATATGTACGCAATTTAGAATTTTCAATATGAAATAAGTACTTAAGAAATTTTAATTTTGTTAATTTTATTTGCATGCACGGAATATAGTAATAAAAATTCATTTTTTAAATCAATAACTTGAATTCTAAACCACATTGATTAAGTTTATGCATACAGCTCCAGACAGTTTTATAAAACTTTCTTATTTCATACTAATTAATTATGTTAAATTTAAATAGCTTGACAATGTGTTTACTTTTCAATTGTTTCTCTACAAATATTTGCTTCTGTACCCACTAAGTATTGGATAAACAGATAATATATATAACCTTCTTTCTCCACTACAGTTACCTATGCAAACAAACTTTGGAATTAATACTATACAATTATTAATTCAGATAAAACTATACAGATCCATCTTAAAAGCAACAAATTACATGAACCACGGAAAGAGAACGAGCCAAAATATTATTACGAAAGTGAATCTACAAGTTGATTCACATTAATGGTTAAAGTTACCATTAAGGGATTATTTATTTACTAATATATTGGTTTTAGAATCCGTTCCCATTCACTTGTAAGCAGTTCCTAAGATATTGATTTAAAATTAGAAGCAAAATTAATAAAGTTATACTTGATGAGTTTAAAGTCCCTGGGCGGCCTTCTATTTTAAAACCATTATATATACGAAGTTACAAAACTTGGCACATTGTTAGTAGGCACCAAAAACTATTTGAACACTTCTATGAACCGCTACCTCCTCTCGGGGACGGCCCACAAAGAGTTACAAGACAATCTTAAATAAGAGCATTGGCTGATTTGTGCATCAAATTAAAGGTGTAAGTAAAACACTATTCCACAAATCTCATCTCAAAAGGTTCAAGCTAACTAAAATAGCGGCTGTTTAGCATTTATAAAATTATCAGTGTTTTGGATAACCACAATTTTTTAAAGGGGTTATGTAGAGACCTCTAATTTCCTCTTTTATTTTATTTTATTAGGATTTTAAAATCAATTTATAAAAGGGAAAACATCAAACTAATTTATCTAACAACTAAAATTTCCATTTTTTAGGGCAAGGACTAAGTTGGTTGGTATAACAAAAAGTACATTTTTTAGTATAAAGATGTACTGAATTCCGTTTGTCTATTGTTACCTATCAAAAATGCATCTTTTAAATTCTTTCGTAACAGGTATAAATATTTATTTAATTCTTTGCATAAAAAAATGTATCTCTGTCTATCTAGTCTTGGAATAAATCACACAACTTGAAAAAAATTCATTAAGATCGGTTGGGTAGTTTCGTAGTTTATAATAATAAAAATAAAGATACAACTATTAGACTATATTTTAGTTTCATTCAGATTGCTTGTTTACTTTTCAATATAATTATGTTTAAACTAATGTAGTTTTCGTTGGTACGTTGAATCACTTTGTAACATCCGAGTTAATTTAGGAGGTAACACAGTGGTTCAAATAGATTTTGTAATAATTTTAAATGTTTAGGCGTAATTAGTATAAGATATTGTTTGGTATTTAAATATACAATTATATATCTAAATAAATATAAAAAAGTGATATTTTAATGGCTTTTAATTTTATTGAGATTGTACCGTCCTATCGTAGATATTAACCAACAAATCTAATATATTTACATATTTATTATTAATGTGTTATTTTGGTTGCTATATATTAATAATTCGAAACGCTTTCAAAAAACGTGTTTTGATTTTATGCGCCTAACCTAAAATTAATTGTATTAAACTTTTGACCCAAATCAGCTGTTTTATTACTAATGTGTAATAATAATTATGTTGAGTTATAAAATATGTTTAAATTATAATATAGTTCATTGATTTTCCTTTCTGCTCGTCCTTATTTTGTTAAACCAACCTAAATAAATAAAATAAACCCTGAACACAAAATCTCACAATAAATACAATAACCAAACTGTAACTGCCACTCGTTATACTAGTTATAGTTTGGTTACGGCAGCCCGTGCATCACTGAGGATGGCGACATTGTCGTTGAAACACGTTTGAGGTTAGTAAAAGTATTTGCTGTGAGATTTTGTGTTCAGGTTTTATTTTATGTAGTTTCTTTCTCACGAGTCAAGCTCATTAGTTATTTATACAACCTAAATAAGTTGTTGGTCGTAAAAAAATAATTAACTAATTCTAATGTGCTAATTTTATTGCTATGTTAATGATGGTTGGTATTATTTAGAAGAGAAGATTGCATAGTCCTAAGTTAGCAAATGAAAATAAAGTAAACGATTAAAGCAACCCTTATCAACCATTACTTTTCTTTTTAACTTTCTTCCTTTTTCCAAATATCATAGCACTTTTTGTAAAGGCCAAATAAAAAAAAATATATATTTATAAATATTCCCTTACTTTTTAATTTTAAGACTCTAAAAACAAATGTGTATTTAATTATATTTTATATATATATAAAGTTAAAGGAAGGAACTAAGCGGCTATGACAACCAGACAAAACAAAATTACGAAACTGCATACTGGTATGCCTCAAGAAGAATTTACATTAATTTTTCACTGAGAGAATAATATTAATCAGTGCAGTGTACCTGTTCCTAATGAAATTCAAACCAACTAAATATGCAACTAAAATCAATAAACTCTGAATAAAATAAAACTTCTACAAAATAAAAGTCAATATAAAATACTGACTTTGTTCAAAATAGTGTTATTACTTCACATAAATGTTTTTAGAAAATTCATTACCTCTGATACGCTTGCAAGTCACATCAACGCACATCTGCCCAATTTGACTCCTTCTGACGGGACGATAGCAAACAATCCCATTAGTTGACAGTTTTTCAGGCTTTTATCACTTTCCATTTATTCTGTTTGATAATAAATATAAAATTTCCGGCGCATAATGCAGTGTCTAAACTTTCATCTCGGCACTTCCCGGTGAGTTATGTGTTGGCAGAGTTGATTGTTGATGCGTATGACACGCGGCGTACATCATTCATCACGGTTTACATCGCACAGCTTTGTCCTGGCCTAGTGTGGTGTGTACTATATTGTGTCATTAGTTTAAACATTAGACTGTGAAAACACAAGCCAACGTGTTTAGAAATAAATCATTAAAACTGTCAGGACATGTTTCCGGTTAAATAACTTATGTAGCATACTGTATTTATTATTGTTTTAGGTAAAATAAAACATTCAACCATACTTGTGGTTTAGTATTGAATAAATTGTAAAAAAGCAATACGGTTTTACCGATTTATAGGTAAAACTGTATTGCATTTTTATATTATGAAAGTGTATTAAAAATTAAATTGAAGATTTGTCATGTAATTTAATAATAATGATCGTCATTTGAATAACAATTAATTTTATAATTCTGAAAAAATTATGTAAAATAATGTTAATGTATTGAGCAAACGGATGAGCCGATTTTAATTTGATAAGAACAGAAAATCTAATTTTGAAATGTCTTTAATGTTTAATATCACAAAATATGTATAAATCACAAACTTTCGAAATCAGTTAATATGATATGGGGGAAGTTTTTGTGCTTTTGTAAGAAGATTTCCTAAATTAAATGGCAATAACTGTTCGGAGATAAGAGTTTTATCATCACTTTAAATCTTTCAACTAATGTAGGTCATAAGTTAAAACAAATTCTGCATATGGTTTATATGTGAAACAATGTCATGGCGTAATAAAAAAACAAAAAAAAAATTTCCTTTGAATAATAATAAAATTTACCCCTTACCTTTCAGAGAGAAACAGTTTTAGTTAACATTTACTATCTTTAGTTAAGGTAACTTAAAAAAAAAAAAAAAAAAAAAAAAACATTTCTATGGTATGTCCCTGACAAAACCCAACAACTTTTACTTTCTTTCTGAGAAATACCCAGTATTTTAAGGCAAGAAGTTGAACGAAAACAATCTGTTGTTCATGAAATAAATATCTGAAAACCACAATCCATTGTAATCACCATACTACACAGAAGCGGGATAACACCATTGAAAATTACGTTAACAATGGTCGCTGAACTAATTTGTGCTTAGCCAACGACCGATGCAGTTGCTGGGAAAAGCTAGTCCTATAATCCATTATTGAAACAAGAACAACTGCATGGGTTGAAATGAATTGATTCGATCAAATCAATGCTGATTAAATTATTTAGAATTGAAAGCTCTATCTCTCGAAATCCCTTAGCGGAATCGTTTAAGTATTGGACAAATGGATTTATTTTTTACTATAGTGTCACAATACAGGATTTAAGGTAATTAAATATAACAGTTGCACGAATACCAAATTAGTGAAGAGGAATAACTTTCTGAAAATGGAGCAATTCTCTAAAATGTGATATTGGAGAGGAAAAAAGTAGGTTTACTTTAACAATACAGGACATTATATGCCCCGTAAAACAGTGGGAAATAGTAAGTGAAGGGATAAAGACAATAATGAAACATTAAATGTGAGAATGAGAAAGGAGGATAAGAGTAGAACTCATAAAATGTGAATGAATGAAATAATACGTATGGGACTTGAATCTAAAAATGTCAAAGAAGGGATACAACCTGACTTTCCTGATGTGGAACACATTTAAATAAGTGTTTATATTTCTACTTTAAATCACCAAAGTACAAATCATTCAGAAAATAATTGTAAAAAAAAATGTCTATTGAAGATGCAGAGAAAGATTGCAGACTACAGAGGACGGAACCAATCAAAACCAAGTAATTTAAACTATCAAAAGCTGAACTTTGATTATCTTCAGGCGTTTAATAAATAAAATTATAAAAATTAATGAAAGCTAACTTCACTTAGATTATAAACCAAAGCTTAACTTAATATTTGTCTGAAGGCATTTATTACAATGGTATGTTTCACACAAAAATAATGGTACTGAAATGCATTTATCTTAATGTTTTCTTTGCATTAACTTTTTTGAATGAGTCCAGTTAATTTTAAATTATATTAACAAATTTATTATTTTTAAATTTGACTTTAAATTTAAATTACATTTTGAAAATTCAGGTATACATTGACCATTTATCGTTGCAAAAGAGAGAAACAAATTAATTTATTGATTGTAAATACATTTGGTTAAAACAATATGTCGATAGAGATTTTAACCTTATAATGTCTTTAGATGATAGTTTTGAGTACCTCAATAACTCTCCATTTGACGAAGAGCTAAAAATTCCACATACAAGAATCTTCAAGTGACCTATTTAACAGCAACAAGAGCGTTTGTTTTTTGTTTATAAGATAGCATCAAACTAACTGGGGCAAGGGGAATTTTATCATCACTCTCGTTTATGTGTGTTAACTAAATCATTACAAACCTAATCTACATAAAATAAGAAGAATAGACTTGCGTTAAGCCGTACTTTGTAAGTGACATCTTCTCTGTTGAACACATGCATTACATGATTTACAAACAACACACATTTCCGTTTTGCACTTAACGTTATTGCATGTCTCACATCAGCTGTGTTAATATCACACCTTCAAATAAAATAAATAGTATGGATTGTCAGGAGAAACATTTATCAATTAATGTTATGGTTTGGTGTGTAACACTCTAAATATTAAATATTCTATCATCTTTGCAAGCATGGAATAGATTGAAGTTATATAAAGAAGAACAGGTATTCTGTTGAACCATTTATTAGATAACTATTGAATGATTGCTTACAATTTCCAATAAATTGAATTTAAATAGGAATTTCCATCTCACGAAAAATCTCCGGGCTCTCTTACAATTACCTACATTTTAGAAGAAAATGCTTAATCGTATACAACGTTTTTCATTATAAATGTGGTGTACTTTAAATCATCTTACTATCATCAAAAAAAATAAAATAATGTGTATAAACATAATTCTGAAAACGCTTCTTTAGAGAGATAGTGCTATTGTAACTTAAGAACTTTATTTCTGCACCAAAGGGTCAATTAAGAGTACTAAAATTACTTCATAAAAATACAATGGATAAACTTAGAGGTTTTATGTTGTTTTTAGCCTGAAAATGAAATATAAAGTTAATAGAATTGAATCTCTAGTAGAAAAACCTCACAAAAACACACAAGAAAGAAAAGCATAAGATTTTGCCTTTGCGGATATCATAACTTCATTTGTAGAGAATTTATCTAAAGAAATTGGTGTAAATAAATTCAGTAAAAATTTATATTCTTCTAAAATCCATGTTTTTGAAAGCATATAACTAAACATTATTAACATTAAACATTGTACACGAGGCATCATGGTGATAAATTGTAGGGCTACTGCTCTAAATAATTGCACTAAACAGAAATTATTTAAATTATTATATTTAGCATTTTATCAACTTACAATGTATACAACCGTTACTTAAAATTTCATTTTCCATTGGCAATACAAATTTGAGCGTGATAATATGGATGGTTCTGTTGCCATTTCCAACATTCCTGGCTTATCCTATGTTTCAGGGGTTCTACCATGAACAATTTTGTAATACAAATATTTTGTAATACCATTTATTGAGAAATAGGCCTACAATTTGTTATCATGTTATCCCTTCGCAGTTTTTAATTTTAACAATTTGTATAAAAATGGTTAGTAAAAATGTGTTTTCTCTGAAATAAATTATTTACAAATTTACATATAAAAGTTTCTTTATTTTTATTAATTTAATTAAGTTATAGTAGGACAACTTTAAAACAGTATACTTTTCGATCACAATTCTCCTAGTTTCAACCCAGTTTCCTTTTTAACTACTAAAGATTCTTTTGCTGTATCTGTTTTATTACTTTGTTCAGATTAAAAGTTGTAAAATCCATTAAATGTATCCATTGACTTTTGACCTAGTATTTATTGTATTATGGCTTAACTCACGTTTTGGAGTAGAAATAACGTTTGCAAATTCCAGGAACTGTTAAAGAAACGTTTTCATATCTATGTTTTATTCACTTGTTTCTTTATTTTGACATGAGATCAGTATGGCAAATTTCTGTTGAAACACAATCTATAACTGGAATAACTTACAGTTACACATAAAATATAAACCTGCTCTTGTTTTAGTATTAGGGTAACCATTCACTAACAGTTTATCTGCAGTCAATGGACTGCGAGCTTAACTGAAGATTTTCAACTGCCACATGCCACACACTATTCTGTTGTAATGACAGGCTTCATCCGCAGATAATGAACTTACAGATTAATAACTCCAGGCCAACTGTACACTCATCATACAATAACAGTTATGTCGACAGTTGAGTTCAAAGTTTATTGATACCTGGTGCCGGTAAATAAAAAGCGTACCGTAGATAACAATTGAAATAAAGGTAGTTATTTACGCAAATAAGAAAAACGTTGAAGCTTTATTAATATTACTAACTAGAGAAGAAAGAAATGCTTCTGGGCAAAATATTGGCTACTTAAACTTTAAAATTACAATTTTTAAGTTTCTAAATTTATTTTTAATATCAGAAAATAATTTATATCATAATTTTATTAATTTAAAATTAAAAACAAAATTGATTATTTTGCTAAACGAAAATAGCATTGTCTTTTTTTTAAAGCAAAAACTTATAAAAAATATGTTTTTAAATGCCTTGATTGTGTGTCTATGTAGTGAATTTCTGGTTGAGGTTGGGCAGAATAATTGTACTGTCTTCAAACTTGAAGGCACACAGGCAGTATTCAATTGAATTGTACTTGTATTTACTGTGATTTTCCTTTCCATAAAGAAGGATGTTGCCGGTAAATGTTTTAAAAGTCCGTAAAAAAGACACAGATTTATCACTCATTTCGTATTAAATACAAATAAATCGCACGCAAAACGTTCAACGAGCGTAAAGATTTCAACTGCAGATCAGAACTCAAGTTATTTGTCCACACACACACACACCCCTGTTTGTATGAGGACCTCTCTTTTCTATCACTTGTTAAATAACATGAAAGCGAGGACCTACCAACTCTGTACAGTCAAGCGAGGTCTTTTTACGTTTTTATTTTTTTAAGGCAGTCAAAAATTTATGATTACCGTAAATTACCACTTATATGTATACCTTATAATAAAAGGATATGGATGCAATTTTTTAAATCCAATTTGGCCTTATTTTAAAATCTCCCGCATACAACACGAAAGCGAGGTCCCAAAACACATATATGTTCAATAACGAACAACCGAGGTCTTGCTGTCTACCGGTTTGTAACATGAAACCGAGGTCTTAACGCACTCGTATG
>JAGFPH010008619.1:25162-49333 GCA_018207615.1 Philaenus spumarius
CGCAATGCATTGTGTATTGAAAATACTCCCAATGCGGGGGTTGGCGTGCGAAGCACGCAATGCATTGTGTATTGAAAATACTCCCAATGCGGGGGTTGGCGTGCGAAGCACGCAATGCATTGTGTATTGAAAATACTCCCAATACGGGGGTTGGCGTGCGAAGCACGCAATGCATTGTGTATTGAAAATACTCCCAATACGGGGGTTGGCGTGCGAAGCACGCAATGCAATGTGTATTGAAAATACTCCCAATACGGGGGTTGGCGTGCGAAGCACGCAATGCATTGTGTATTGAAAATACTCCCAATACGGGGGTTGGCGTGCAATGCACTGTGCGTCGGCCGCTTGTCATAGTGTTCAGTGTCAAGCTCACATGTGCGTCCTAAACAGTAAACGAGTTAAACCCCACCCCCCGGTCCCCCCCCCCCCCCCCCCCTAGAAAATACCATATTGGCGCCCATTATGATAACTATGCTACACATGTTCGCTTTATTGGAATTTCCTGAATCGCTTAGGCAACAAACATATTCACCAGCAATAAAAACATAATATTTATAGTAAATCCATAGCAGATGGTCAAGGACAAACGATTAATTGGATTAGGTTAAAGTAACAAAGGGTTTACATATTTGCTCAGTGTCACCGTATGCACAAAGGATTCCGTGAGGGAAGGACTGTCATGCAATACAAAATACGTCATACAGTAATAAACAAACACAGCTCAGCATGTCGTGGGTTTCATGTTTCAATTCTTTGCTTTCACAGAGTCTAACTAGAAAATACGATAGCTCTTTTAATGTGTTTGTATACGATTGTGTCGGTATCAAATAAGGTCTGAAAAGGGTATAGTAAATCTGTAATTACAATTAAACAACATTAATAACTGAAATACACATTCTTTGCCTAAAATCACAATAAACATTATTGTTTACTTTACTTAGTTAGAATGACGCTTGAACACTGGATCTCACAACTGATTTGTTTACGCCTAATAACTCAAATACGTTTAAGTATCCATCTTCAGTGATTCAAGCTACAATAATCAAACTATATCTAACTCACGGTAACTAGAACAAGACGGTATGTGTCACGCGCAGGTCGTTGGTGGCTATGACGTCACTGCCACCGAAGCGCCCGGCATCATCTCTACAGCGATTCGATTTCGCCAGTGACAAGCTTCTTAAAAACATCACCCTACACGACTATTGGGTGAACGGAAAATATACAATCTTTCATGGGATTACATATACCAATGAATACAGAATACTTTAAATATTCTGTATTCATTGCATATACATTCTATAGTCCAGTCATATTAGGTAAAAATACCCCTCTACCTGGAAATAATTCCCTAAAAGGGAAAACTTTGCATATGTATAGTACTAGCACCCAGTAACAACATATTAAAAATCAACATTCGTACATGCTGTGCTACGGCCGCCATCTTGGAAAATGGCGACAGATTTTCACTTTTTTAGCCATATCTCACTAACCGTTGGAGATACAAAAAATATTTTCGAACAAAAGTTAAAGACCACAAAGAAATACATCTTTTCAGTTCTTATAAATGTTTTCCTATCTCTAACGGTTATTGAGAAAAATTCAAATTAGTAATAACAAAACTTGAATTTTGTTCGAATTTCTGCAGTTGAAGTGGGAAATTTAATTTAACACGTACATTAATCTTTAAGGTTTGGCATTTAGACCTAGGTATTATTGAAATACAAAATATTTGTTAGTTTCTTTTTATTTATAAACATTTTTTAAGTAAAAAGGTAGAACAGTTATTTAATACTTAAAACATTTTGATTATTCATCTTCTTCTACAATCTCAGATTCATCAACCTCCACCTCTGGCGAGTTCTCACATGACAATCCCTCACATTTACCACACATTGCTGAACACAGTAGGCCTGCCCGTTTGCACTCACAGTAGTCAGAACACTTCTTACAGTTGCAAGAAATAACATGCATGATTCTCTCAGGTGCTGGTGGAAGAGTGGTTGGTAAAGGTTGTAGTGATTGTCAGCCAAACTCCAACCTCAATGACACGGATCTAAATCATTTCCAAGCCATTTTTGAACTTGGTGATATACACGGAAGCTGTGTTGGGAAGCAGCAGCTGATGGTGGTAGCGTAGCCAAATCAAAATTTGCTTGCAGCCCTTTCTTAGCAGTATATTGGTGGTATACGTAAAATCTGTGATCATCCAATGTTTTATTCTTTGATTTACCATACAAAGCAATGATAAAAGTCTCTCCTGCTGCTGCAATTTGTTGTTTGGTTGCATTTCTGTCTTTGAAAACGCTCACTGTATATCTAAGCCGTTCTTCTTTTTTCAATAAATTTAGACACTTTACTTTCCCTTTTCTGAAAATACTGGATGTGGTGTCACGTCCTGACACTGCATGACAGAATAGAAGGACATCTTTGCATTCTTGATGGATCTCCTGTTGTTTGGATATGTTGAACATACTCGCCCTTTTAGAACCAGATTGAGGCCTAAATAACCAAATGTTTTCAGTAGTGGATCTACTTGTTAGTAAGACTAAAATGTCTGTATCCTGAGCAACAACAACAACTACTTTATCAGTAACTGTAGCACGTTGCAGAGCTACTGTAGTGATCAGTACATCAGCATCATCTGTTGCTTGATGTATTTCGTATCCATTTGAAGCTAGATGGCTGGAGAGCAAAGTGATGAGAGCCTTTTTATTTTTTGGATTAGATAGAAAATCAGCCTGGCTATGAGTAACATAATTATGTTCATTAAGGTTATTAAGGTCATTTGAAGCTTCTTCTGAGACAGTCACAGGTGTCAAAGTAATACTTTTCATCCCATTAACGAGTGGCTTGTAGCTTAGCAAAGGTATTGTATTTGCTTTAATGACAATCTTAGTTGAAATATCACAGGGGAAGGTTGATCGTACAGTGACTGCATCTGAAGGCGAAATACACTTTATACCTCCCAGAGAATGAAATGTTCCGAGTCCAGTTAAAGTGCGAACATTAAAATCCGCATTGTCAAATACATATTGAAAAAATGCTGATTCGTCAATGATTGGAGCTGAATGTACAGTAGCACAATTAAGGTACGTTGTTGCTTCAGCGTATGAAGAACACACACCAATCGAATGGAAAAAGTTTATTAAGTTCTTTGATCCATATTTCCTGTAGAGATAAACTGATATGGCAACATGAATTGTGGATTGAAATGACCGTGGCCTGCAAGTAGCAATGATCGCATGATTTATAGTCACTTGTTTCCTACGAAGACTCTTCGGACACTTTTTACTTTTTAGCTTCGTTACGTTCTCAGTAAAACACTTGAGTGTCTCTGGAATTACACTCTGGCCATCTTCTTCCAAGTTTATGAAGGAGGAATACTCATTTAGGTTATAGAATCTACCACGTATGTCATCTCTGATTATGGTCGCAGCAGCTTTGACTATACGTAATTTCTCATCTTCTAGATTGGATTCTATTTCTGAATGTCACTTTTCAATGAAATATTTGTAGGCAGTACTTCTAAAAGTAAAGATGCATGTCTTATTTTTCAAAGTTGTACACAGTAATGCACTGCCATAACGTTGCTTGAGTAGGGCTTTTATATGTTTATCCGAATACAAATCCTCCGTAGTATTCTCAGCGATTTGTAACATAATATTTTTCAGTTCATCAAGTGTGTATTGGCACTCATCGTTTTCATCTAAAATAGAGCAAAGCCTATCAAACACACTAGCACAGGATTCAATCTTGGGTCGACCTCTTTCAGTTGATTTAGTAACTGTCTTGAATGGTGTAAAACAATCTGTATGATAGCACGCTTCAGCAGCTATTAAATCTCCTAATGTGCATATTCGGCGTTTCACTTCATTCCCCCATTCATCTTGCCGCTCATCACAGTACCTCTTGATATTTTCACACATGACATAAGTCGTCACTTTACATGCCACACGCCGTCTAGCCTTTGGTAGCTTGGTATTTGGCTGTTCAATCTCCTCCGCACACAATATACAATACGTTTTAAAATCAATCGAAGTAACATTACTTCGTAATGTAGCTGGACTAGATTCTCTTTGTGCAAGTTCCCGTTTCCGTTTCTTGATATTTTGCTTTGCCGTGTACTTCTTTCGGCAATTGAAATGGACTGTAATTTGCGTAATTGATGACAAAAAAGTATGAATTCCGTCATTTCTTTCCTTACTAGCTTCAATTAAAGAGCTCAGTCCTCTTTTCACTTCAACAATTTCACCTTCTTGCAAACTTGAGTTGCATATAACACAGTTTATGTCATCCATTATTTTCTTTTAGTCATCACAATTCCTGAAACAAACAGTCATCACAAATATTATTTTCACTTAGCAAGGCCACTACAGTGTAAGATTTTTTGAGAAGAAATATAACTACTAGAATTCGAACAAAATTCAAGTTTTGTTTTTACTAATTTGAGTTTTTCTCAATAACCGTTAGAGATAGGACAAAAGTTATCAAAACTGAAAAGATGTATTTCTTCGTGGTCTTTAACTTTTGTTTGAAAATATTTTTTTTATCTCCAACAATTAGTGAGATATGGCCAAAAAAGTGAAAATCGGCCGCCATTTTCCAAGATGGCGGCCGTAGCACAGCATGTACGAATGTTGATTTTTAATATGTTGTTACTGGGTGCTAGTACTACTATACATATGCAAAGTTTCCCCTTTTAGGGAATTATTTCCACCTAATATCCTAATATGACTGGACTACTAGGGAATCTAGAGGTACAATTTTTTATAGTAAAACCTATTTTACTACAGTAAATTCATAGTTATCTATATATATATAAGTGAATTGCTGTTCGTTAGTCTCGCTAAAACTCGAGAACGGCTGTACCGATTTGGCTAATTTTGGTCTTAAAATGTTTGCAATAGTTCATAGAAGGTTTATACGTAAAGAAAAATTTGAAAAGTTTCCCGAAAAAGTTTCAAATTTGGAAGAAACTCAACCGCCTTTACTGTATGAACTCAAAACCATAGCTTAAAAAAACAGCTGTTCGTATAAAAAGCTTAGCAACACGTTATGTTTGTTTTCAATCATTACCATAGCAACATTACTTAGCAAATTTATAATCACTTTAATACTCTTCAAAACTAACAGCTTTTTAAGGTTAGATTGAAAAACTATAAACAAACACAAGGAAAAATCAACGAAAAATGCTTACAGAATTATAATTCAACTCAAACATTGGTTATTAAATATCTATATAGGCCTACTTAGAGATATGCTGTTTAAAATATTGTTTATATAAAATATATCATAACTATGAATTTTTTAATACTTTTCAAAATATATTTTCGTTATCAATAATAATAATAACAAACAAATTATTTGACACCATGCATAACCATAAACATACACGAGTTTAAACATATTATATTGAAAACTAAACAAACAATCTGAATTAAACTAAATGCCATTAAAATATCACATTCGTAGCTTTATTTTGATATATAATTGCATATTTAAATACTAAACAATATCTTATACTAATTAGGTCTATACATTTAAAATTACAAACTCTATTTGAACCAGTTTGTTACATCCTAAATTAACGCGGATGTTACAAAGTGATTCAAATATCTTTTCTACGACCCCCAGCTAATTTAAACCCTCGCTAAGAAAGGGTTAAAAGAAATTCGAAATTTTAGGGTGGTTTGGGGAGGGGGTCAAAGTTACTAAAAATCCCTATAAGAACGAATTGGAATGAAATTTGGTACGTAGCTTCCTTTTAGGCTGTAGGTGCTCGCAACATTGTCAATGAAATTAAGTAAAAGTCAAAATTAGTAAAAACTATAAATTAAAACGACACATTTGTGTAAAAATTACACATAACTAACCCAGCAAATCGTTGTTTGCGTAAATAGTTCGTGTAAGTCAATCTGCTTCTGCTAGGCGGGAAGCATGAGACGGTGGCAGTGACGTCATCTAAGCTCAGAGTTACTGCGCAGCTGTCTCGTGACACATACCGTGTAGTTCTAGTTACCGTGATCTAACTAACCCAACTGTGTTTCGTGCTTGGTATTTACCAAACTAAGAGGGGCGTGACTTAAAAGTATATTATGTGTTCACCAGCCCATGAAAGAGCCGCTGTTAATTCTATGGTTCACGGATTAGTTAATTTGCCGTTACCTAAAAGACAACTACGATGAAGAACTGAATATTTGGGCAAAGGATATTCCTAGCCTAGTTTTGTTGGGAGTCTTGTAGTAGGAACATAAAAACTGGTGATTTCAAAATAAGAAATTTGAAATTGATAAATATTTTTATAAAGTTCTATTCAGAACTAAACTACAAAACGTTTTTACATTTACAAAAAAAATACGAAAAGTGTTTACTACTTTTTATGTAGGAATAAAGTTGAACTTTTTCCTTTCGTTACTAACAATATTTTTGTTTCTTGAGCTAAAGACTTTGTAAAATTTACATCAATCATTTTTTTACTGGCATATACAAATTCTATGAACCTTTCTCTACAAAAAAGCTACGGAACACTTTTGGATCAGTTTAAAATTACTATATTTGGCGAATTTTTGAAAATATACTTGCCCACGCACCAAAATGGCTTCACTTTGGAAAAACGTTAGCATTAACAGTTGTAGGGTTAAGGTTAAGGATAGCACATGTTTATGTAAAATATAATACCTATCAGACAATGAACTTTTGCGTATTTTTTATAAACAAATATAACAATAAATTAGGTTTTTATATTTGGACTTTTTGGGGTTTTTCGTTGATATTATGAAATGTTATGAATGAATCACGATACTTAAAATGGGACATTTGTAGAGAATTAAAAAACCTACAAAATTTTGTTTATATACCCCAATCGGACCATTTTCCACCGAAAAAGGTAGGAAAACCACTTTAAAATAACTATTTTCAAAAATGTATATCTTTGTTAATTTACAACATTAAGTGCAGATCTTTCGGAAAATGGTTGCTTATTTTGTTTACTTCAAACAGGCGGAATATGAAATTAGTCGCATTAATAGTTTTTCCACAATTACAGTATAAACAAATTAGGTCATTATCTTGCATAATGCGCCCTATTAACCTGAGTGGCCGGATTTAAATTTACCAAACGGATTCTGAAAGTAGACACTAAAACCTACAATTCTTATGTCTTAGATTTTTTAATAGTGTTGATAAAGTATGATTAAAATAATTCCGAACAAAGCGCGAAACGCGTATATTCGCGACCGACTGCTAGAGAGAGGCAGTAGTAGTGGGGGAACCAACAACGGAGGAAAGCTTGATACGCGCTCCCTGCCTTTCTCTTCCCCTCCGCAGTTAGACCAATGCATACTTAAATGTTAAGTATTCATTGGTTAGACTATGGAATTGTGCATCAACAATCCGTGTAGTAGGCATAATTTTTTGAATTTGAAAATCAGTATTATTCTTTTTACAAAATTGAGAATATACGCATAATTATGTTATCTAAAAAATGTTTTCAAAGATGTAAAGATAAGAGAATTTATTGCAGTGTAATATAATAATGTAGCGTTGCTTTGAGAATTACAATGTAATAACTTCCTTTAATACTTTGATATATTCGTTTTTTACGAGAATTTTGCATTTTTCGAGATTTTTTTTGTGGACAAATTTAATTAAATAGCCACGGGAAAATGTCGGAGATGGCTGATACTTTAAAGGAAACATGGTTTAAAAAACCTCCAAACCTGAAACGTCCTTAACAGGTTTTTGCTTTTTTCACTTGTTTATCCGAAAACCCGTTAATATCTAAAAATATGCATTTTTGTGAAAAATTGCAAGAGAGCAAAGAGTGAATTTCCCATAATATAGCATTATAAATTTTCTTTCGCTTTCCCGGAAAATGCGAGATAAAAAAGTATAGAAATCCTACTAGTAGTAGTGATGACAAAGTATCGTTACCTTCCAAAATATATATAATTTCATTCGAAAATGAAGGAGACGATTTAGTGTTCATCCAATAAACTTAAACAACAAGAGCTTGAGGAATTTCATCAGCTTTTCCAAGACGTGAAAAAAGATAGCGACAAATTTCACCAGTATTTGAGAACTGCCACAAGATACATTTAACTACATCCTAGCAGTAGTAGAAATATACACAATACAACGGAAGAATTGCAATCTACATTGGAATCTCATCATGGGCGCCCATATGATATTTTCTAGGGGGGGGGGCTAGACCGGGGTATGAGGCTTAACACGTTCACTGCTAAGGACGCACATGTGAGCTTGACAATTTTCAATACACAATGCATTGCGTGCTTCGCACGCCAACCCTCGTAATGGAAGTATTTTCAATACACAGAGCATTGCCTATTTCGCATGCCAACCCCCTTATTGGAAGTATTTTCAATACACAGTGCATTGCAGCTCATGTTTGAACTCTTGTAAAAAATAAAATAAGTATATGTAAAATCAAACGGCACATAACATTTAAAACATATTTTAGTGATAATCACTTTAAAGAAAATGCCTGACTATAATTATTATTAATATACATATTTTCCTTTTCCTGGGAGCTAGGGGGGGGGGGCATGGCCCCCCTCTGCCCATATGTGTGGGCGCCCATGAATCTCATGAAGCTTGTAGTTTCGTTAAAGTTAGTGCGATTGACACTTTATATATTTAATTGTTTTGTGAATTATCTGTAAGTTATTTCACACCCTGTCCTTCATTAGTCTAGTGGGCACAAAGTGAGACATTAAGCAAAAATGTAAATGTGTGAAGTAATATTTGTGTATATTTTTATCCATCAAAAACAAAAACCTTATTATTGCTCCCGTCTTGAGCAAAACTTAAAATATAGTTGACACATTGAGTTGAAATTTGAAATATGTACTTATATTGTAAACGGAACAGAACAGAACAGAACATTTATTGGTCCTTCAGCACATGTACAACATTGCAATAGACTTTGTCACATACAGTTTAGTCATTAAAACTAACATTTATAATATTAAACCCAGGTTTACTAAATATTGACATCACATTCCAAATAATCCGCCCAGTTATAAAATGGGTGCTTTTTCAGCCAACCATAAAAAGTATGATATAAATCATCATTTGAAAAGTGGCAGGCAGTTTATTGAATAGTTTAATTCCTAAAACTAAATGATAATTTTTGGATTTATTTAATCTATGTCTTGGTTGTTCAAGAATATGACCAAATCTTGTATTATGATTATGAATTAAACCTCTAACTTGATACATATGTAAATTATTCTTTACGTGCATTACTACATCAAAAATATACAAGTTAATAACCGTTAAAATGCCAGTTTTAACAAACAGTGGCTTGCAGTGTTCCAATTTATCCGAGTTTGTTAATATTCTCAAAGCTTTTTTTTGAAGAATTAAAATTGTTTGAATTCCTATTCCATTGCCCCAAATAAGAAGGCCATATCTCAAAATACTTTCAAAGAAAGCAAAGTACGCTATTTTTAAATATTCAAACGTTACTTGACTCTTAAGATTTACTAGTAAATAAATTACCCTTGATGATTTTGTCTTTACATAATCTATGTGCACTGACCAGGAGAGCATACTATCTATTTTGATACCAAGCAACAACATTTTCATAAGCAGGCTTATAACTGTGTTTATATTTGTTTTGTAGAGTGACTAAAAGTTTTTGAGTTTTTTCTTCATTTATAAAACAGTCCATTTACCTCAAACCAGTCGTTTGCTTCTTTTAATACACTAGCTGCTACATTATCTAATTGAAAAATGTCTTTGTGATTAACAAGTAAAGACGTGTCGTCCGCATAAATTGTTGAGGAACATGAAACATTTAAACTTAAATCATTAATTAAAATCAAAAACAATATTGGGCCCAACACCGAACCCTGTGGAACACCAAGAGTAGTATAAATTGTTTTTGATTGTCTGCCATTTATATCTACAAGCTGTTTCCGGTCCTCAAATATGACTGAAAAATGGCTAATTCTTTTCCATTAAACCCATAAAATCTCATTTTTCTCAACAAAATATCAGGCCTAACACAATCAAATGCTCTACTCAAATCACACAGTACGACCAGAGCAGACAATTTTCTTCCAGTTTTTCTAGTAGGTTTTTTACTAGAATATTTACAGCTTTTGTAGTGGATTTCCCATTTCTGAATCCAAACTGACTGTCACTGAACAAATTTAAACCCTCAAAATGAGCACATACTTGCTTCTTTAAAATTTTTCCATTATTTTTGCCATTAGTAACGGAATACATGAAATAGGTAACTTTTCGGCTCTTTACTATTACCCTTTTTAAATATTGGTACTACCCATGAAATCTTTAAACATATGGGAAATTCGCCTTCTCTTATACATAAATTGATACAATATGTTAGTGGTTCTAAAATAATGTGAATAATTATCTTAATTAAATTACTAGATAGACCATACACATCATTGGTATTTGAATTTTTCAAATGTTTTACAACTTTAAGCACTTCTAACTGAAAGCACTAAAACTAGGGGTTCTAGCTTCTCTCGCCAACCCCTGTGGTGGCATATGCAACCACCAATGCAAACCGCTAAATCCCTAATTTTGTTTATCATTTTTCAATTTTTGAATAGGATTTTTTTCGGAAATGATTGTTTATGGACAGATGCACTTTGATCTAAGTTGGGTGGTGGGGGTAGCTGTGACTTACATAATTTAAGGCGTAGATCAAAATATACATGCAATTTCCCCAACGTTTGTCCACAAAATCCTAAATTTTGTCCATCACTTTTACATTTTCTCAATTTTTTACACAAGAATTTTAAATATTTTTGGAATAAAAAGTAGCCTAAATTATTCGTTGAAAAATCCTCTACATGTAAATGAAAGTTTCGTCAAAATCGGTTCAGCCATTACAGAGATTAGCCCGGACAAACAAACATGCAGGCAGACAACAAATGTATAAATCTATGTTTAGGTTTAGGTTTTGGTGTGAATAACCATAATGTGGGCTTAGAAAAAAGCTTATATTTTTAAATCACAGATAGACACTTCAATTTCATTTATATGTGTAGATCGCCTCCCCATTCCGAGAAAAATAATAAAAATCCAAAAATTTAATCCCTTAAAAAAATAAATACAATAACTTATAAAAAGGGCACTGCTTAACCCTGCATTAGGCGCGTAGTACATTGTTACACAAGTAGTCGCACGGCGTCAAAATGACCGCACTTAGTACGATACAGAATTATAAGTGGTTTATGAATGCTAAACAAATATTTCATTTAATAATAGTTTGTATTACTTAAAATGCATTGTATTACTTGCACACAACACTTCCAAGATATCTTTAAGAGCCTTTCTTCTTCCCACAAATCCAGAACAATATGAAATTGTAATACAGTACACCAAATAAAGAATTACAAATTTTTCTCCGAAATCATAAACAAAAATATTAAACTGTAGTTATACATAATATGTACAAAAGTTCCTGCAAATCCATAAATATAGTTCAATGAAAATAAAGTACACCAAATAAGTAATATTTACAACTGTTTCGGAATAATCAAGATGGTTTGTAAATAAAATTATAAAACACAAATTGAAAATAATGTATACAATTGTTACCGAGTAACAAAAACAGTATTTTAAAAAATTAACAAGGAAAATAATGATTATAAATAATATTTACATCGAACGTAATTACAACACAAGTGGTCACGTGGCGTCAAAAACACCGCAGGTCATAAACAAACGACTGCTAGATCAAAAAGAATAATACAAACTAAATGATAGTCTAGCATTGGAATCTGAAGGGTGTGAGGAAGGATATGGTTGGGGAGCAGTTCCTTAGAGCCAATACTTTAGGCGAAATAACAAAATGTATAACCACCGCGCGACAGTTTAAGGGTTAATAAGCTGAATTAACTATATATAAGGATCTTATATTTTTAAACAAATATTTAACATCAAAACTGATAAATAAAATTAAA
The DNA here is from genome assembly GCA_018207615.1 of Philaenus spumarius. Classification (NCBI taxonomy): domain Eukaryota; kingdom Metazoa; phylum Arthropoda; class Insecta; order Hemiptera; family Aphrophoridae; genus Philaenus; species Philaenus spumarius. Next base: position 37,129 of record JAGFPH010008619.1, read on the forward strand.
ACTTCTTTTATGTTTTAAAATTAAAATTTGCGGAACCTGTACATGTGTGCTTTATTGAGTTTTTAATGTTGTTAACTTAGTTCATACTACCTGGTCAATATTCTTTCAAATACTGATATTTTCTTTTTAGTATTTAATTTGAACTTATTAAGGAAAAACTAGAAGGACCAATCAGAGAGCCGCAGACAGACCCTGCTTCAAACTCGGTTTGTTCTATATGTCATGTGTCATGCGAGGCTCCTCTATGTATCCCCATTTAATGCAATGGTTTCCATTTATCTGGAATCTGTGCATTGTATGATGTGTCAGTTGCTTCATTCTTTATTAACCCTTAAGCCGCAGTCACACTAGGTCGGCTGTTTAGCAGCCGCTACTAACTAGCCGCTGGTAATACCGCCAGCAGGCAGTGGAGAAGAAAGGGTGCACATTAGAATATGCAAGACTTGTTAAGTAGGCGCTAGCGCACAATTTTTCTTGGATTGTTTCACCTTGTGCAGTTCATTTCTGTATGTAACTCGTAAGCTTTTTATATTCAATGGGAACAAACCTGTTTTTAGTCCTCGTTGCTGAAGTTCTTGTAATAAGTCACTATATGCTGCATCTTTGGCATTTCTGTTAGTGTAGTCTGCAGGATAAGCGTAATTTTGGCACAGGCAAGGATAATCTTGGAATAAATCTAAAAATGTTATTGCCCGACCAGTTGTTTTTATTAACCATATTCACTTTATTCACGAAATGAAATATTATAAAATATAAAGCAATATACAACACTACGTAAAACCAACACACATCTTATTTCACCAGCTGCTGGTGAATGAGCTACTAGGGGTTCACATTGGCTGCCTGCACCAGCGAGGAGGTCACGTGACTGCCAGCGGATGGTAGGCAGCGTTAAAAAGTTAAACATGTTTGACTTTTGATTTCAGCTAGTAAATACTAGCCCGCTGGCATTATTCAGCTGCTGGTTCTGGGTCAGACTACACTGTTTGCTGGCAATATTACCAGCGGCTAGTTAGTAGCGGCTGCTAAACCGCCTAGTGTGACCGTTACGCAACTTATTATGAAAACATTATGATAATTTCTACACATTTAATTAATATCTGATAATTAATCTTTACTGACGTGTTAAATTTTGTGTATAACCTTCCGTTCACTCAATTTTGCTTTTGATGAATACAAAAGTAATTCTTATAAAAAAGGTCAAGGTAAACATTTACTTTAATCATATTTAAATAATATTCAGAATCATTAAAAATAAATATGTTTACTATATTAGCCCACAGTTTTTTCATATGTAAAGTGTAATAGGCCATTGGGTAGTTTCATTGTTTATACATGAAACTGCTGTTAAAATATAAAATTAGCATTTCCGCAATTTATCTTTGATTCCAGTTAATGTTGTAATACGATTAATTAGATTTGAAGAAGTGGTGGAGATAAATTTTGGGGGATTTGTACCATTAGTCTTGACTGGGAGCAGGAACTCTTGGGTAACAGATCCAAAATGTATAAGTGTAAAATGTTTCTTTATTTCCTTCAAATAATACAAATTAATTTCTTTATGGCTAATTCATTTATGTATAGGTATAGTATTATATGCTTACAAGGTACAAGCCACAGCCTTCTTGCGACTGAAATGGCACTCATTTGAACAGGCTGACATTTCATTTTCATAGCCCATCTGTTTTGTATTTACATGGTTGCCGTAGCAACTGTGCACTTAACTTGGCATAGCTGTAATATCTTTCTTTGAAGTATATTGATTTAATATTATTAGTGCCCATTTAATTATTTACACCGTGTTTGTTGACTAAGAACATAAAATAGTGTCATGTTATAAAATTGTTTATTGTTGAAGCTCTATAAATATTTGCAGCCTAAATACAGATTAACGTCTCCGGTTATAAATCAGCTACAAATTCTGTTTATATGTCTCATTGTTCTTGAAAGGTAAAAAATGTTCCTTTAATTTTAAAACGTCACATGTCTAATATAATTAATTTAAAAAACAAAGTAATATGGTACAGCATATTGCAGAATACATTTGGTTATTATTAGGCCTACATTTTTTGTATTTCCTTATTTTAAGAGAAATTTAAGGTTGGCCTACACTAATATTGTTTATAATCTCTCTCAACAAATTTGTGCTCACGATGTTACATGTTTTACTTTTCTGAATAGTCTTTAGTCTATTGTAATTCTTGTATTGTATCCATGCATTACTTTTACATAGGCCAATTCTAATGTAGGGAACATCTAAGAGAAAACAATTATTAAATCACCAATTAGGTAATAATACTATTTTTTTAACATTAAAACACACTTGATGCGCTGTTAAAGTAAAACCGATCATAGTAGTTTTATACATTTTGTTTGGATTGTTTTGAATTCCATGATCAGTATTACTACTGCAATTTTGATTTCAATTTATACTAAATGTTAAATTACTAAAGCGGAAAATAAAACCACATAATAACTGGTGAAATACTTTATTTTTTAAATACAGATCTGTTGCTGGTTGTGTTTTTTTTTAATTATTTATTTATAAAGAACTCTTTAAACTTTAATATCTTTAATTTTTATTTTAGGCATTAAGTTTGTTCTAAGAAGAATTTCAATGGCTTATCAGCTAAAATATTGGTTAAGAAAAAAATCATTTTAAAAATCAACTTTATTTTTATGCTTTTAACTTTTATAACTGTAGGGCCTATAATCCAATATTATATATATATATATATATATACGGTATATCAGTTTTTAGAAAGTATAGATTTGTTTAAAGGTTGTATTAATTACTATTTAGTGTTGGGACCTTATTTTAACTAATTATTTTTAATGCAGTTTATGTTTTATTTAATTTTTTAAGTTTTAATTTCCATACTTTATATTGGGAGCTTCAGTAAGTTAGTTTCTTTCATAATATGGGTTGAGAGTGAAAGGTTTTGGTGTTTAATTCTGTATGTTGTATTATAATTTTCATAAATCTGTCAAAGTAGTTACTTCTCAAATACTTGTACAAATAATGAAAGTCACCTAATTCTATTATAAAAAATTAATTCATATCCATTTCCGTCAGCACAAAATGTAAATACCTACTTATAAAAAGAGCTACGATGAACAATATCTTCACCAGAAGATAATGAAACTTACAGAACTAACATTTATTACTACAACATGATTGGTAAAGTAGTTTCAGTGGGACTTTAAAGTCACTATACTTGTTGCTAGAAGCTATGGTATTGCCCACAAGGCGTTCCCCATTTCATATAGAAACTTAATTGGTAGAATTTTTCATTACTTTATTTCGGACCTAATTAAATATAATGAACAACTAATCAAATAAATTAAGTAAAATATTTAGATTTTTTAAGTAGAATTTTTTCCAAAAAAATATATGAGAAAATAGTTGCATAATTTACATTGTCTGTAGATGGCTCCTTTCTGCATAACAGAAGGCGATGAAAGTGAACCTTCATGCTCTGTGTCTCCTTCTACTTCAACTACAAGTGCTCATTTCTGGGAAGAAGAAGAATTTCCACCAGAAGAAACTTTACCTCCAATTTTACTACCCGATCGTTTGCCATTTGATAGAGCACTTCCACGATTATTGGTATGTTGTTAACATTTGTGATACCTAACTGTTGAAACTGTGAAACCTAAGATAACTAGTTTTATAATTGATTCGGACAATTTTGCCATTATTATCATTGGTTAGTTGACTAGAAATAATTAATTATATTATTAGTTGAGAAAATTATAATAAAACTGAATATAATTATGATTTATTTTGTTCTTTGGCTTACTGGACTGGATATATATATTAAATAAATGCCTTTATTCCTCGTACTGCTCGCAGTCATATTGCGATCACTGTCAGTGCAGTGACGAACATACTTCGCCTATTTTTCAGGCATTTTAAAAATTAAAAATGACTTGCATTTGTTTAATGCACATCAAATAACAACAAATTACATATTAACACTCCACAAACATTAACATACAAACACAAACACACACAATGGGACATAAAAAATATGCTGATGTAATTTCATTTAAATAAGGAAATCACGCACCTGCACTCTGGTCCATCCTTGTATCATTACCCTTGGTAACCTTTAATGTTACGAATAAAGGTATTTATAGAACATAATTATTTCTTTGTGTTTGCCTTACTGGACTGGAATTATATTAATATAAATACCTTTTTGGAGTTTCTGCTCGCAGTCCTTTTTGGTCACAGTTTAAATATATACATATGCTATAAAAACTTTGAATTAATTTGATTTGAAAATGCCTGAAAAATAGGCGAAACGCGTTATCATTTAAACTGTGACCAAAAAGGACTGCGAGCAGAAACTCCAAAAAGGTATTTATATTAATAATTATTTTCATTTGCACTTTTTTCTTTTTATGTATTAAAGCCAAATATATGTAATAGCATTGACTGTACAACATTAAGAATAGAAAACTTTTATACAATTATTTTAGATACTGTTTTAAGAGTATCCATTTGAGGATCTATGATTAAAAGTAATTTTTAAGGTTGTTTCCATTTAGGCCAAGTTTGTGTATGATTGTTATAAACCTAAATGCATTTTATTTTAAATATGTTACATAAACTTAAATAATATATAAACATGATAAATATATTTTGGGTATAGTTCAATAATTTTGTTTCACCCTAGATTACTAACCATATTATTATATTGTTTACCACTAAACTTTAGTAAATTTGACAACTATCTGTTATTATTATTTTGTTCAGTATAACAGTGCAATGCCTATAAATTAAGTATGATTTCTTACTTTAAAAACAATTGGGTGTGCTTAAGACCACATGTTGGAAGTGATAACTTCTATAACCGATTTATATTTTTATTAGTATCAATGTTAGAGGAGAATAAGGGTCAAAAAATTATACAAATCAATATATTGTCAAAAAATATTGTATCATATTTTGAAATTGCATAATTAATTATTCAAATAACATATTATTCTTAACTCCTAAAAATTGTAAGTACGTAATTTAAGTATATTTTCAGTTATCAGTAAATCTGCAGAACATTATATTTAATATATTTTCTCACAACATTATACATTACACATTTTTATTCCATTTTAGGCGTGCATATAATCTAATTATATCAAATTATAAATAATGAATATAAAAATTGACCATATTCCATTTGTTTAATTCAAAATAGAGTAAAGTCTTTAGCTTTGACTAAAAAAATGTAATATGGTTTTAAATTTCCCAAAGTTTATAAGAAATTGTGGGAAATTTAATTTTTTTTTTAAATTGTTAATTATCTTTAAGGTGTTCATTTTTTTTTAAATAATATGTTTTCCTTTCCGTCTATCAGATTTAAAAATGTGTAATCAAAGGTTATAAATTTTCCATTTAAAAAAGTTATAGAAAAGTTAAGGAAAAATCCTCAAATAATAATAAATATAATTGTAACTGTCAATGTAGTTACCGACTTTCTGTATTAATGAATCCAACAAAGAAAATTCAACACTCTTATCTATATCATGAGTAACTTTCTATGTATATAGTAAATCACTTGAAAAAAGGTGACGAAATCTTTATAACAGAAATTTTAGTTCTATTAAAAAATAATAAAATGGTTTTAAGTTATATTTTGGACTTATTCAAATTAAGTGTTAATTTATTCAAATGATACTAAAAGTATTCAAGCGGCCAAATAAAAAGCGTTAAAACTCTCACCAATGTACAATATACTCGAAGTTACGATGAGTAAACAGCCTATGGGCTAGGGCTAGTAGTTCTGAGTAATCGCAGGTGGCAGCACACAACAACGTTCTCCGATGATCGCACCAACACAATATCAAATATTTAAAGCAGAAGATCGTTAGAACACTCAGTTTGGTTTTAGAAAAGGACTTTCTACAGAATCTGCTATTTATGAACTAGTTGAGTCTATAATACGTTCAATTGACAAAAGAGGTCATGTTGCATCTGTGATGTGTGACCTGTCTAAGGCTTTTGACTGTGTTGACCATGTAATTCTTTTAAGTAAATTAAGTTATTATGGCTTACGTGGAGTAGCAAACGATTGGTTTCAGAGTTACTTAGTTAACAGAAGGCAAAGAGTATTATATACAGACTCTCGTAAGTCCTATAATTCGTCTTGGCAAATTAATCGGCGAGGGGTTCCCCAGGGCTCAATATTGGTACCTTTACTGTTTTTGATCTATGTAAATAATTTACCATATAATGTAGGTGAAACTAAAGCTGTATTATCTGCTGATGATACCACTCTGACAATTTCTGGAGAAAACATTAAAGATTTAGAGAAATCCTTGACATTGGCATTAACAATGGCTGAGGATTGGTTTTCAGTTAATAGTTTAAAATTAAACCCAAGTAAAACACAAATGATTCATTTTGGATCAAAATGTGTAAGAAATAAAATAGTTTTGCCTTATTTGGAAACCATGATTACAAGCACTGACTCCTCAAAACTCTTGGGAATCATTATTGATGAGAAATTAAACTGGAAATGTCATATCCATTCTCTTTTAAATAAACTTCACTCTGCGTGCTTCGCACTTCGTGCAATCTCAAAAACTTGCAGTTATGCCACAATTAAGACCGTGTATTATGCCTATGTTTACTCACACCTTAGATATGGCGTAGCCATCTGGGGTAATTCTGTAGAGTCCATAAAAAATTTTTGTCTACAAAAAAAGATAATAAGAATAATCTGTAATTTGAAGTATAGAGATTCGTGTAGAGATATATTTTAAAAAATCCAATTTTTAACCCTGCCTTGTATTTATATTTTGAACGTTTTGCTCTATTTTAAATCCCACAAGAGTGGGGTCAGTCAGCACCAGCATGGATATTCTTTCCGTCAGCAAATACTACAATATCCTATTCATAGACTGAAGGTATTTGAACAGGGGGTGTATTACTCAGGTTTGAAGTTGTACAATGGACTGCCTCAGTATTTGAAAAAAATTGATTCCCAGTGTGAATTTGAAAAAAAATTAAAAAGATACCTCACTGAGCGGGCATTTTACTCAGTGAGAGAGTACTTGACAAGTAGTCCTTGAGGCTATATAACATTGTTGATTCGTCTGTAATAATGTATTATATATATATTTTTTTTTATATCTTGTATATTTATTGTTCTAACTTGTTTTAACTATTTTATTTATTAAAATATTAAAGTATTATGTGTATATGTATTCTAAGTGTAGGACAACTCACACGTATACTTCAGCTTTGCTGAAATTTGTATGCCGTAAATGAGGCTAATAAATCTAATCTAATCTAATCTAATGATTCACACTATAAGCTGATAAAAACTGATACTACACTTTGATCTTAGCCAAGAGTCCGAGAAGCGATACTATTACAAGGCACTTTGAGTAACCAGTTAAAATGTTCATAGTCTGTAATAGCGCAAATTTATATAAATCCTAATTTTTTAAACTGGTCGCGGTAAGAAAGAGCACTGTTTCCTGGCGAATTGCCTTCAGAATTACGTTTGAAACGTTACGAGCTCTATTTTAACACGGAAGCACGCGCTTTCTTGTCTATATACACTATGTGTCGCTATTCCCTCTCCACGCTCTGACTTGTGTCTATGCAAAAAGTTTGTGACGCCATATTTCAGAAACATAGTCAAGCGAAAGTGCCCAACAGGCCAATAGAAGTTATGACTTCAAAAAGAAAAGATACATGACAAATTTTTTTTTAATCAAAACCATAATAAGTACTATGTAAAAGACTTGAAAATTAACATTTTATTCAAATAACTAAAAAAAGGGTTTTTTTGCAAAATTGGGTTTACTGATGCAATACAAATTTGGGTGATAAAAATGTTAGTATAGTAGGTCCTTCATTGACCATGGTTCTGTGGACCGCCCAGACCTCAGTTAACCAAAATCTTGGATATTACTGATTTTTTGGAAAAAATGGCCCTACAGTACAAAGTACGGTGCGAAATTATCTTATAACAACTGTAAAAAGAAATATGGAAAAAGAGTACAAAATGATGAAATCTTATAGATAAAAATAACTACGCACTGAACAGTGATACAAAACTAATATTCTTTTAAACAGTGACTCAGACTGAGTGAAGATGAGAGTGGCTAACAAGGCAGAGAGCGGGCAAAACTGGCCAGGGTACAGTGACCTTGCCAATAGTCATTTCCGCTACCTCTACCACACTAAGAAATTAATAAAACAATGTGGTCGCAGCATGCAATGCACGACTAATCCCAAACAATGACCTATTGCACTGCAAACTTTGCAAGGAAGTGCTTAAGTTGTCAGACCAAATGAGAGCTCACTTCATTTCTAATGATTTACTCAACATAACAAACAGTTTCAGCTGATAAATATTTTACAAATACTAATATGAGGATAATTAGGTTCCTTGTATAAAGCTGATGTTGTCCGGATTAGCAGCTATTTACACCCTAGGCCAAAGTTCTAAATTACGCCTCCTTCCGGGGGGTATGGGGGTGTGGAATTTTTTTTGCATATTTAACTGTAAAACTCATGTTTTAGGGATTCTCTGAGAGCTATTTGACTATTAACACATTTTTATTTTTAACCATTTTGAATGAATTTTTAGCTACCTATTTTCCAAGAAAAAAAATCAATCACGCAATAACAGCGATTGAAATGCCAAAATGTTTGAAAGGCCAATACTTGTAATTTGTAGTAAGCAGATATTGACTATTGACTAAATAGAAAGCATGTTGAAAAATAAAACACATTACTAAATAAACAACTCTGTCTATGTATTTACTAACAACAATCAAAATAAGTACATAGTTTTAAAATTTGTTCTTTCTGGACCAGGCCCTGCTAGACTCTCCTCAACACCCCCTCTCTCTATCAAGGCCAGTGCAACCTGGACTACTCACGCTCGACTAGAAGTACAATATTTTTTCCTTCCTCCCACAAGCCTACGCCCTAGGCCATGGCCTAGGTTGGCCTTATGGGTAATCCGGGTCTGTTCACGTCCTCATGTGCTCAAGTGGAATATCTGCATCAGCTACTGCTCTGTGATGTCAACACTACTGTACATAAAGCTTTCAGATGGTGACATTGAATTACTTGTTTACTCTTTTATTAATATTTATATATTACATATTTTAATTGCAGGCCAAAGTATGTGGTACAGAAGATTTAGACACTGTGACATCAGTTAAATTAAAGGTTATAACACAAGAAGTATGTTTACAACGATTGAAGTTCTACATGCCTGCACTCGTAGAGCTCGACCTTACTGGCAGCCATATGAATTCCCTCAGGTATTTATAAATACTGTACTACCTATAAAATACAATTCTCCTTTACAAGTTTCAAAGAACTTCTTGTATAATGTTTCTTTCTCAAATTTGACAACTCAAATTGTTTGTGTGTTTATGAAATTGAATAGTTTGAATTCAAGTAGAATTTATTGAGATTCAGTTCACTAAATTATTATTCACATGAATCACTATTGTTGCAGTCATCAACTCCCATAAAAGCGAGTGCACGTAAGTACATTCACTGGTCCGTATGTGACTAACAAAATAGTATAGCGCTTGCGCAAGTTTGTATTGTTCGATTTATTCGTTGACATACAACAGCTTTTTTCACCCATTAGCTGTAATACTTCTAATCAGCTGTACAACACACAAGGTTGTATTTTACAACTTTTAGTTTATATTTTGTGTTGATGTTATAGGAATAATAATGCACATTAATACAGTTGATCCTATCATGTTTGTTTCCCGACTTTTATGGCTGATCTTGGGCTATTGGTCCGAATTATTACTATTATAATGGAATCATAAAAGTTTGATCTTCTGTTAATTGGCAAATATAGGCTTATTAAAGATGAAAACTTAAATGAATTTTAAAATGCACAATAATAATAGTTTTGCATAAATTACAGGGTGTTTCAAAAAGTACTTTAACGTTGAAAAATCATATTAATTTATTCAGAGAACCTACAGAAGTGATTGTAGTGTCAGTTTGTAGGGAAACACATCAAGTTTTTTTACCTTAAACTAAAGGTGGCTTCCGTTGGTGATCTTGCACACATTCCATCGGTAGTCAATTTCCTCCCAAACTCACTGTAGCATTGCAGGAGTAACGTTTTCAGCGGCGGCATAAATTCTCGCTCTAAGCTCAGATAGAGAAGCCGGGAAAGGAGGTACATAGACGATATCCTTAATGAATACCCATAAGAAAAAATCTAGCGGTTTAGGTCTGGGGAACGTGGGGGCCATGCAATTGACGGAAATGAGATTGACCTGGAAAGCGACCATTCAGAAAATCTCGGACATCAGTCAGGCGGTGTGCCATCTTGCATGAAACGAACATGCAATGTTTAATGTGGATTTTCACTGCCCCAAATCCTACAGTTCTGAAAAGCTGACTTGTCAGAAAAGATTATGTTGTCCAAGAAATGTTCATCCTCATCCCCTCGATTTAACAAATCCGCACATAAGTTCTTATGGGCAATTTTGCCAGTGTCTTTCATTGCTTGTAAAATCGTAAATTTGTAAAGTTTTAAAAGCAAATGTTTTTTCAACACTCACCAAACAGTCGCATGCGGGACTTGCAGCTCGCGAGATGCACACCGGGTCGATTTCGTAGGTCTGTTGAAAAAACTTTGTCTCAATTGCTCAACAACTTCGTCAGATGTGCTTATTCTTCTGATTCTGCTTATTCTGGTGATTTCTTATGTCTTACTTAACACGCTGTTACTACAAAACATTTATGCCACTCATAAATTGTAGGCCTACTAGGAGGATCTTTAACATAATTGGTACGGAAATTACGCAACTGTTGTCGCAGACATTGATTCTTCGAACCTAAACTCACAGCAAGCACGCTCGGGTCCAGTGAAGGCAGCCATCTTTGACGCAACTGCCACTAGCGCTCTTGAAGGTGCGATTCGGCACTAGCAAACTACGTGAGTTAAAACTTGATGTGTTTCCCTACAAATTGACACTACAACCACCTCTGTAGTTCTCTGAATAAATTAATATGATTTTTCAAAGTTGTAAAGTACTTTTTGGATCACCCCATATTTACTATATTTAGAATTAAAATCATTAATTTAAATAGGCCTATGATTAAAATGTAAGATCTTTTGTTTTGTTTTCCAAAATTTAATTCGGGCCTATATGTAAAATGTTTAATGCGGCACTTTTACTGTTATGTATGCTTTCTGCTCAGCACTTTTACTACACTTTTAATATGAACAAACAAGTTATAGGTTTTCTGATGTGTATGAAATAAGTCTGCTTGTGATTTTTCATGTGGCTTACTAGTTTATTCACTATTAACAGGGATTTAGGATGGGATCTGAGTAACTTGTTGATCTTACGAGTTGGAAGATGCAATCTTGACTCCTTGGATGGGCTGTTTGGCATGATGAATATTAAAGAACTTTATGCGCCTGATAACAGTATCGATTGTGTAGGTTACTGTGCTGCATTACATTCGCTTAGGATCCTTGACTTACAAAAGTAAGTAAGATTATATGTAATTTAATAATTGTAGTCGGAGGATAAGTTTATGTTAGGTACTTTATTTGTCGGGGAGTGGTAAAGGATAATCGTTGTTTTACAAGGACCTTTTGGTAAACAAGCACTCACTTTATAAGCACTATTTATTCTGTCTAGATACATATCCATGACATCGAAAGTCTTATGTCTAGTGTACAAATTATGGAAAATATTTTAAAGCATGTTTGGTAATACAGTACACTCTCTTAAATCCGACCGTTCACCAGCCCGGGACCATCCAATAATCTGACGTTTTTGAAAGTCATATGATTCACAGCTTTTTCATGTGTGTCTGTGAGGGCACTTCTAAACATGATCTGTCTGCTTCGCTACAACGAGACACTTGAGTTCAAGCTTCCTAGAGTGCAGTGTGTTTTGTAAAATGTCGGGAAAACGGAAAAAGTGACATTAACACGTTCACTGCTACGCACATTTTGTATTTCATATGCTAGGAGGTGACCTTTTATTTTTTATATTTATAGCCTAAATGAGTAGAAATTACTTAAATTTTTTATTTTTGAACCTTTCTACGATAATCACTAATATTTTGAAGCGGACTCTGTGTATTGAAAATTCTCTTGATTCGGGGGTTGGCATGCGAAGCACGCAATGCATTCTGTATTGAAAATACCCCCAACATGGGGGGTTGGCGTGC
>JAGFPH010008620.1:0-25624 GCA_018207615.1 Philaenus spumarius
TTAGCCAATCCTTTCCTTACCGGAGAATATTCAGCCACTCCATTTTTCTGATTTAGAATATTCAGCCAAACCGTTCCTTGCTGGAGAATATTCAGCCAACCTCGCTTCCCTCAAAGCCTGTAATTTACTATAAGTTATGTTATTATAAGATAGTTAGTAATTAATGTTTTTTCCTAAAGTTTCCCAGGGAAATCGGGAGTAATTTATACTAGTACCATAAGAGTAGTATAGGCTCCTCTCCTGTATTCGGAACCGCTGGAGAATATTCAGCCATCCGTTCCTTGCTGGAGAATATTCAGCCATTCCGTTCCTTACTGGAGAATATTCAGCCATTCCGTTCCTTACTGGATAATATTCAGCCAATACATTCTCTACTGGAGAATATTCAGCCACTCCGTTCCTTACTGTAGAATATTCAGGCAATCCATTCCTTACTGGAGAATATTCAGCCAATCCATTCCTTACTGGAGAATATTCAGCCATTCCGTTCCTTACTGGAGAATATTCAGCCATTCCGTTCCTTACTGGAGAATATTCAGCCATTTCATTCCTTACTGGAGAATATTCAGCCAACCTCGCTTCCCCAAAGAGTGTAATTTCCGATAAGTTATATTATAAGATTTTTTAGCGTGTGTAAGCATTTATTCAAAAAAATCGCCAAAAATAGTAAATGAAACCCAATCCAAAAGTGTTCCGTGGCTTTTTTGTAGAAAAAGTTTAAACAAATTTATATATGCCAGTAAAAAAATGATAGATGTAAAATTTACAAAGTTATTAGCGCAAGAAACAAAAATTGTTCAGTTACGAAAAATACAATTGTACACTCTACTGACGTTTTAAAAAGAATAGCAGTGTGAGATAGGTGAGTTTTTTTAACAATTATGTAAAAAAAATGACTGCGCACCAATTGTGTATATGTATGTAACACAATTTTATACATGGCAAAACAAAATTTTTTTAGTGCTTTTTGAAAACAACTCAGACGATCAAGATTTTGTCTGTTTTTTATTTGGTTGTTTTTTTATTTGCCTAAAGGAACTTTAAACAATAGTTTAATCTAGTGTAAAGTAAATAAAAAACACATAATTCAAAAGTTTTATGTAAAGGTTTGTTGTTGAAACATGCCTACATGCAGAAATTTACCGACAGAGTCTTGCAAACTGTTTAAGAAATTAAACATTGCTTTGCTACCAAATATGTGACACTCTTGACGCATTTAAAAAAAGATTAAATTTAGAATCTATGTAATGGGATGTATTGATCTATTAAAGAAGGTCTTTACTTACGTCGTAATCCATTTTTCAATCAGCTGAGGCACCATTAACAATGCAACCTAAACTAGACAGGGTTTTGTAATTTGGCAAGGATTATTATCTAAACAAAAAAATGTGAAAAGATTATATGTAGAAAATGATTTCTATTAATCATTTCTATTAAATGGTACAGATATAAATTAGTATTAATTTGTATATAGCACAGTTTTGAACATAAATGTAAATTTACAAAAATTCAGAAATAAAACGATGACTACTCTAATTAAATTTTAACTAAATTTATAAGCACTAAAATCAAATTAAGCTAGGTCAAACAAAAATAGTATAACAAAAAACTTAATTTAGATTATGTATATACATATAAAAATGTATTAAGTAGAATTATTAAGTAGAGTTCCTTGTAGACGATAAGCCAAACATTTGCTGTAGGTATCCCCAATCCTATAATTTTACTTACTGCAGGTTTACTTTACCTTAGGTTTACTTACCTTAGGTTTTGTACCTTACTAGTTAACCGTAAAAATTATCACTTTGTGTATATACATGTGAAAAACAACTTTGACTAGATATAATACTCCCAGCGGTTTGATATTTAATGTAGATCAATATTATAAGTACTGGTTTATAAATTACACTGTTAACTTTAAAAATAAAATTAGTTTATGTTTTAAAAAATGTTAAAATTTCAAAATATTGGTCAGACAATGTTGAAGCCCTTGTTGTTAGATTCTAGCAGTTTGCTGATTTATAGGAAGTTTTTAGAGCTTGAAATTATGACCTTGGTACTAGAACAGAATACATTTGTTGAATCGAAAATAGTGTAATAAATATATTTTTTTAAATGTACACCCTTTTAGCAAAAGTCTAGTGAATAACAAGGATTGAGTTAAAGTTAGTATGAAATTGTCTAAACCAACTAATAGACAAAACTAGACTTATATAGTCTTTTATTGCCGGTTATTACACCACTACAGTTTGCTATATTTGTCTCCCGACTATATTTCGTTTTTAAATTGCATAAAGATAATTACACCGTGTGACTTGTAGTCTTGTTAAATCAAAGTTAAAACAAGTGTTGCACAAGTTAAAACAAGTTATGTTTTGTCTCGTAACTTTAATCCATTACCCTATTTGAAATTGAATTTTACCATAGGCCTATTACTATTTAGAAATTTTCGGTTAAATATATTAAAACTTCTACAAGACAATATGTAAGTTTTGTTTGGCAAGAGATTGTTCAGTCTTGGCTAGGTTAAAAGTTTACACAAGTTTGAATGATGTTAAATTAATTCTTAATATTAAACTGAAACTTACTAGGTTTAATTGATTAAATATTAAAGACTTCTGACATAGTTAAATATAATATGGGATCTCAATAACCATAAAATACTTCAATGTAGGTTACATTCTTTATTAAATACCTGGCTTTAAAGAATGTGTTATTTAAACATGATGATTTTATTTATTTTAAGCTTTTACTAAATTTAATTTAGCTATGGTTTAAAAATGCTTTCATAAAATGAATTACTGGAGGTATTTAAATGCATTTTATGTTGCGATAAATGGCAAAACATTTATTTTTAGTTTCAAATGTAAAAAATGTATACACAATGGCGAAAGAGAACGTAGTACTAGGTTTACATGACTCATGCCTGCACTATTCCAGGAGTCGCGCCCAGTATTAAGGTGAAAGTAAGAAATTTCGTTTCAGCTTTGAATAAAATTGCGGAGACTTAACTTATCAGCTGTTTTCGTTGGCGATGATTTTTTAATATTGTAACTATAAAACCAGTGTAGTTTAACGAGTGGGACAAGGTGTTGACATTTTTTTCTACAATAAACGATTTTATACGAAACTAACTAAAGTGGTCTAGAGCTTTTGTAAGTCCGACATTTGTTAAAGTGTTTATTATTTCTTGTACTTTAAAAATAGACATGACAACAAATATTAAATTTACCTAAGCTATTTATAACATATTAAAGACACTGCACAATAAACATTCTTGGTATGGAGCCAATATTTATAATTTAACGATTGTCCTCCTATAAAAGGAGAATTTACTCACTGCGGCATTGTGTGGAAAGTTCTCTTTTGTCAGAGAAAGAAAACCATTTTTGAATTTCCTTAAGTCATTAAACAAAAATTTAAGTGAATGCTCGAGAAAAAATAATATGTATAAATGTCTCATACAAACATGTTTTGAGTTTTTGCAATAAATAAAATACCCTAAGTTAGATAGTTTGATAACACAAATAGTTTTTAAGATTATCCCAATTAAACCTGTTATCGAAAAGTATTCCTAGCAATTAAACTGGATGATTTCTTGATTTCTTAAAAAAAAAATCATAAAGGAAAGTAGATGCTCCGTTTTATTAATATTGAGTTTAAGTGAAACGACAGACCTACAGTATTAATAAAATAGGCCCAAGAACATAGTCCTGAGGTAGCCATTTTCCTCTGGTAAGAATAATTATGTATAAACTGTTCCCATGTAATTGTAGGGTATACAATCGAAATACTACGTATGACCTTAAGTTGGTGGAGAAAATAGTGGAATCTATAAATAACTTAAAATAAAGTATACACATTTGAAAATAAGACCAGATATTGTGAAAGTGGCAAAGTGATTGAGACGTGTAAACTAAATCTGTTTACAATTTTGCATGTCTTCTTATTTTTATTTTATAAAAACTAAAACAAAGACAAAATAATTTCATTTAATATTTCAGAGGCTCCAAAACTCATTGAATTTAGTATGCCTTAAATTGAAAATAAAGAAAACAATTTTTAATAAAAAGCTTATTCAATAAAAAGTTTTATAATGTTGTAGACAAAAATAAAAGAAAAAATATCGCTACTAGTAACTATGTACTGTAGAATAATAATCAGATATTATAATTTGTTTACAGAAAAAATTAACTCGTTATATAAAGAACAAATAGAACCCTGCCAAAGAAAATAATAGGAAAATATTATTTATAATATACGTACTATGCGGCAACGATTAATTTTTTTTATACTGCAAAAACATAATTATAATCCGGCGATGGTCATATAAAAACTAGGGCACAAACATCTAAAGATAAGTCAACAATTCTCTCTATTTCATGTCTTATACTTAATTATTCAAACCTCAAGTACGAGACACAAGGAGCTAAAAATAATAGGCTATATATTAAATAAAAGTTGGAGCCACACTATGAGCAGACAACGGAAGTTGATAAGGGAAACGTTGTAATAATTAATTAAGACATTAACCAAAAAGCGCATCATTTCATTGACGAAAACGTCTCAAAAATAGATTTTTATTCCAATATTCTTTAAAACATATCCATCGATCAACTCAAATCTTAAAATGTATTAACTAATAATCAAAAAAGACATTTCAAAATCATCAAACTTCAAGGCCCATTCTCAAGAGAGGTCTTTAAAATCCTCAAAAACAAATTACCAATATAACCTTTTATAAAACTTTCTTCAGCACCCATATTACTAAGAAACTGAACCAAATTATCAAAAATAAAATTGCTTGAAATTACATTATAAAAACAGGCTAAAGTTGGCTGAGACAGTAAAAAACTACACTAACATACAATTTAGTTTCTTTAGATATGTCTTACATTTTAGTTAAAAATACTAATAGTGTCTTCTCCATAATTTAACAAATTTAACTTCACTCTCTCTGCAATTGCAATTAATCAAGTAATTTTCTAGTTTTTGAAACAATACTGCATAATTGTTACTTCAAACTCATGGGTGAACGTTGAATAAAAAAATATGCATTTTTGTAAGGGCTGAAATTTTCCTTAGCTATGTATATAGAAACCTGCTCAAACTATAAGTTAACTATAACTATAGTATAACTATAAGTTTAACTATAAGTTTGCAAATTTTCGGAACAACAATATAAAATATTAATGAACTACAACCATCATTAGGTACCTTCACGATACAATAAAATATAGAAATTATTTGGACAACCCTGCAACAGTAAAACAAAAAAAAATCACCGATACAGTTCAAAGTTAGTATGTTTTTAATATTAGTTTGAGTTTTATTTAGTTTGTTCCAACTATTGCAATCCCGTTTGTAAGTGATCAACGACTCTTTAAAACAATACTTTTCTGCACTCATATAAGTATTATTTTATTGATTTATAGTTAAATAAGAAAATAGACATAAGTTTTTAATACATAATTGAAGAATTTTTGAGGCAATATTAATAACACTCATGGAGCTACAATTATTCAAAGATAAAACGTGTTAAAATAAACACTAATCTATAAATAACGTGGACTATAGAGGAAGGATTGAAATTATAGCTCATAAAATATATAAACAAATTAAATTACATTTTATTTAAATAATTTGATATGTAAAAACTTACACTTCACATCTATCTTGGCAAGAAAAAGTAATAAAATGATTTTAGTAACTATAGAAATACTGGTCATAAAGTATCATTGTTGTAGTTTTGTAGTGTTCAAATAATGGTGTACTCTTATAATTTGTAATTTTTGAATTGAAATGATACAGTTTTCCAAACAAATAACCTTTGTGTAACACATAGTTGTGGCAAGGATGTATAGGAAGCATTTAATAAAATTGATTCAGATTTTGTGATAGAAATCTTAATGGAAGTAATAAAAAATGAGTTCATTAAGCAAACTTAATTATGTTCAGTTTCTTTAAACAATTGGCTAAAACATTTGGAGACCTATATTTAAAAATTTGCCAATTCGATTTGATGGTTATAATATTAATTAAAAATACTTTTAACATGCTACTTAGAATTTTAAGAGATACGAGTATTTAGTATCATTATTAGTTCGAAAGTTTTACGAGAAAAGTTATATATTTTTTTTGTAGATTTGTATTTCACAACTTTAGTATTGAAATAAAAATGTCATAAGATATGTTTTTTTTTCATGGGATACGCATACAGAAATATATATTCTGCATTTTTACGTTTAAAGTAGTACACTAGACATGTCTCCTTAGTTTTAAGACATGTATATTGATCATGTTTAACGACTTCGTAGTGACTACGTAATAGAATTTCTACGTATTGAGTTTTATTTAAGAATGCCATGCCCCTTAAGATTCCTTCTTAGAACTTTTGTTCTAAACCGATTAAAGTATACACCGATTAATTACTTTGGTCTGAAAACAACTGAAGAACCATCTGCAAACACATTCCTCTGGCGAGAGAGTAGATTGGGACTTGGTGTCCTAAAGCCGGACCTTAAAGACGCTATCGACAAAATGAGGAAGAATAGCATTTTTTCACAAAAACTTTTAAACGGACAAAAGCTAGTTATTCACAATTATTGTTTGAGTGAGATATTGGGGCTTTGCTATGAATAAAAGAAGTTCAAAAGTAAATTTATTCGTATCTCGTATTATTTTTATCGAAAGGTAACATTATTTAAAGTGTGTTTAGTTAAAACAAGTTTCCATACAATCCTTCCTTTGAAGGAAGGGTTGATCAAAACCCTTCCTTTGATCTAAATACAAAAACATTGTCTATCAATTTATTTTCAAATTTGACGAAATAAAATATTGTACGATTTTTAAATAATCAACTTTGATGAACAACAAATTCATGCTCTTACAGTTTAATAACAAATTGCTTCATTAATAGCACTACACAAGGTGTACTATGAAGGAATCGCTGTTTGAATTGGCTTATGTAACACAGGTGAAACTTGAATTATTTTCTACAGATATGTAAAAAGGGTTTCTGACCAAAGTTTCAATCTTTTACTGTGGCAAAAACAAAATGGTGAAGTAAAATATATTTAACTTTTAAAACAAAACCACTGTTTTCGTTCATGAATTATGAATTACAACCAAGGTAGTGGAGGGAAGTTGGTGCCCCAGAGAAGTGACCTATTAGCCCTCTTTAGGCTTTATTTATACCTTATTTTATTTACTTCTTCATAAATACATGTTTGATATTTTCAATTCAAGAGTAAAATATAACATTATTTAATAGTAATAATTGATATGAGATGCTATTTAGTGTATTATGTCTAGTGGCATCTCATAAAGGTTATCACGGTTTCGAAACAGTATAGTTTCATCTTCAGGCACAATCTGTCAATTTCCTCGACAGAGGTCAAAATATAAACACACTTAAAATAACACAAAACAATAACACTTATACGGTTGAACATAGTTTAATTTTTGCCAAGTCTAGGCTGGGGGGATAACAGTGCAGGAACTAAGTCTGCCCTTTTCGTTATTATTTGTTGTAGAAGGCCTTTTACGATGTTTGTTGGTTATCCTTAATGCAGAATCGTAAATTAAATTCGACTGGAAGAAGAGCTTGTCTATCGTTGAGGATGTTGTGTGGATCTAATTGCACTCTTTTATAAATCTCAAACTCTTCCATCGAATAAATATATGTCTTATTTGTAGTGAAGCACGAGAAAGATCTTAATTTTTAGTATTTGTAAATCATTAGACATTTTTTAACTGATCCACGGTTTCAGTTACATAATAAGCTCTTTGAAAACCCTCACCAATTTATACAATTTATACGTTTTTTAATTTTTGGTGAATTGAATACTATTGTTTTAGTTAGTGGTGTTTATAAAACAAAACATTAGTTTAGAGTGAACAATAGCATATCAACAGTTCATCAACAAAATCAGTACGGCAGTTTTGTTGATCAAACTGCACATCTTTATCCTCCATTATATATACTTATGTAGATAATAACCTCTAAAACTAAACACATTAAGTTTAAACTCCAAACCACAGAAACACAAACAACAAATAAAACAAGTTAATTAAAAATTAGTTTATTGCACCACTTTTATGTAAATTTTGATATCATAGTTATAATTATTATAGAGGTGGTTCCACTACTTTATTTAATATATATTTGTCGCTACAGCAAAAACGTAAAGCACAAAACTAACAAGTAAGAAGAAAATACGAATTCAGCTTAATATATACAGTAAATTAAATATAAATAATATCTTCATTATTCTGCAATTAGTGGAGATTAAATTTAATAAAAACATAAGCATTACATAAAATTTAGATTACTAATATTTGAAAACAGTCGTGCAAAGTAGGTTATTTCCTCTAAATAGCTTAATTTGAAATATTGTTAAACATTTCTAAAGGATGGGTGAAAATGTAAAAACGATTTAATATTTCGAAAATAAAAGATATACGAAGAAAATGCAAATACGATACAACTACGTTAAAACAATTTCAATGTGAAATTTCAAGAGAAAAGCAAAGGTGAAAACTGTGCATCAATAACTCAAAAGGTTTTTAAGAAATTCAAATTTATTTACATTAAAAATCTCATAAAATGATAGTTTTTATGAAATTTTATCTATATCTATATATATATAAAATCCAAATACCAATCACTGACTCACTCATGATGATGGAATCCCACAAACCACCGAACAGAGTGGAATGAAATTTGGTTTGTAGCTTCCTCTAGGGCCGTAGGTGCTCTCTCAGGTTTTAAAAAAATTCGAAATTTTAGGGGAGGGGGGGTTTGGGCAGGTGTATGTTGCTAAAAATTCCCATAAGAAATACATAGTATAATATATTTATTTGGTTAATATACGTTTAACTTTGATTTGTCTATCCGTGCAAAGCCGGATCGGGCCAGCTAGTATTATATAAAAATCTAATGGTTTCTGTCTGTGTGTTACTCAATCACGTAAAAATACTGGATGGATTTCAATGAAATTTGGCACACATATAGATCATGGCCTAGAATGCGACATAGGCTAGAATTCATTTATATTTAAGGGTTGAAACAACCCCTAAAACAATAAATATTTATTATTATACTTCCCATTAAGCTAGAGAGCTGGAAATTGGTAAATTTATTTCTTACAATACATATTATATACTGTTTAAATCACATTTGCATTTTATAAAGTGCTGCTAAGGGGTGAAAATGTAATAACAACACCTAAAACAATAATTAAATTTATTACTATACTTCCCTTAATGCTGCGGATCTTTGGACCGTGTGCGAAGCCAAGGGTACCTGCTAGTGATCTATAATTTAACATTGTTGATGTCTCCCTATTGAATTGCATTTAAAAGTACATTATTTATTCAAATTCATTCAATAATTCTCTTTATCAAATAAATAAAAATAAAATATTAAGTGAAATTGCTATGTTTATTCTAATGTAAAGATGGTAGTTATAAATTACAAAAAACAGTCAAGTGGTATTAAAACTTGCATTGAAAACGAGGTCCTACAATGGATTAAAGTTAAATTGAAAAGTAAAGAATTTTCGTTAAAATTATACGAGGAATAAATAGTTACTGAGAAACCACGAGTGTGTTTTTTTGTATGAGTTAATAAGAGTGTCAACTATCAAACTATCACCCTGTACATAAAGCAAATCTTACTTTTGGAACAAAAATAAATAAAATATCTGTATTCTATATAGTATATATGTCAACTATGCATTCCATTTGAATAGATCAGGAGTTAAATTTGTATAAATACATATATTGATAATAAAAGTTAATATTTATATTCATTTTATAACCTCAAGGCAAATCTTATAACGTAATTAAACCCTACATTAGTTCTTTAACCCATATTTAGAAAAACTCACTTCTCAAGACTTATATTATTGATTGAAGTTGTAAACATAACGCCAAAGTATAATATACGCTATGATTTGTTTAAGTATTACAGATAATGGGTGAAATCAGCTGTTATATTGTTACTCACGTATGTACGTTCACTGACTTTTATAGGACGTACACTCGCTTTTATAGGAGTTGGTTTTATTAATACATTAACATACATAGTATAATTTGCATTGTTTGGATTATAGCTAACCACTTCAGAAATAGTGGTTGGATGAGAAAAAAGAATATGTAGCTTACGTTTAAAAAATTTCAAATGAAAGTAAATATAAAAAAGAAATACAAATTTAAATTTTTCTACATAAAACAAAACAATACAACTTTTTAATAGGGCTGCGTCTGTCATTGTAACAATATTACAGAACCTCAACTTCTTTAGAGACTTTAATTTGATTATTTCACAAATAAAATGTCAGCGATATCAAAAATAAAAATTACTCCCAATTATACATTTGTAATTTAATAAAATTTCGTGAATATTTAATATTAAAATATTTTTAAATCCATTATTGTGAATATGAAGAAAAGCATGCTTTTATCAAGCAATGAACTAAGCTTTAAGATGAAGCCGCTGAGTCTTGTGTCAACCCCTTCTCTGTCTTGTTTAAATTACTATTTTATCTTGCTTTATCATTAACTGTCATAATAAAGGCGACGACTTTCCTATATATTTCTTTCCAACTTTAATAAAAGCAGACAATCATATTTATGACGTATAATATGCTTCAAATTTCTTTGAAAAATGAGATAAAGGGTTTATTAAAATTGTTATTCTTCTTTATTTGTTATTTTAATGACTACAAAAAGTAGAGATTCTAAAGCAATTTGACAATATTTATATAGACTTATTATATTATATTATTATTATTATATTACTCTTATACCTGGAATTTCATCCCTATAATGCACTTCAGATGAGATAAAATAAATAAAATTGCCTTTGATACTTACTTAAATATCGTACCTAAATTTTATAGAACACAGCCTAATTTATGATTACTTTAAAATTAACAACCTGTTATATAATTTTAAATTTTTTTCATAACCATAATGCATTTTTTGCTATAGACCAATGGAAAACTGTCTTATTTGCTAATTTATTTTTCTTAAGCGTTAGATTTTATATAGCCTACCATACTTTTGGCAAAGTTAAATGACTTAAGGGTTTCAAGATCAACTACCACTTGTTCTATTTTGATTGAATGCTGTGTGTTAAAGCTGATAGTAATGCGTCTTCTTGGAACTGTATCGGTAGTTGCGTTTCACAGGGTTCCGTACAGGGACATTTATTCTTTAGTTTATATTCATATGATGTCTCTATCATGTTACGGCATCCACAGTTTTATTTGTATGTCGATGCGAACTTTATATTAATTTCAAAATTACAGATTACGAAAGTAGATTATAATCCTTCTACTGAAGTTTGTACCAACATAAATGGGCTTTCAGTACACAAAGTCTGTCTATATTTTGTTATTAAACCTATTAACAATATTTACCTCAATACCTGGCCTAGGCGAATACTGAATAATAAAAGAAAAATATTACCTTCTCAAAACTTAATATATTATAGTTTAATAATATTCAAATAAATAAATGTACAAGTGAAGTTTAAAGTCAATATCTTGAAAATTGTTGATAAGGGAGATGGCTGATAGTTGCTTGTACTGTAAATCTATTTGGTCCGCGGCAAATCGCTATACACGTTAAATACCTTAAATACACGTTAAAAGTACATTGTGTTGTTATGTATTAATAAACCGCAGAAAAACAGAAATTACTTTTTTATAATGGTAATAAATAATTACAAAATTTATATAAAATTACATTGTATTTATTTAAGGAATACAAAATACGTTTTAATGACCCATACTAGTAAAGGAAACAACATTGTTATGAAGATCGGGTCCAAATATCCTCGAATAGGATTCTTCGGTTATAATAGTCTCAAGAGCCAAGATGCAATAACAAAAGAAGCTCTAGAAATGTTTGGTAGTAAACTGGCTCTCTATTGCCTGATTCTTTTCCATGAACGAACGAAGGAAATCACATCTCTTTATCTACACCCCATAATAGAAGTTAGTTTAGACGAGGTTCATAACATTACAACCAACCAATCGCAACACAAACACTTTATCTTACAGTTCTCTTGGTTGTTTTAAAAATGAATAATTATAGATACAATTTAGATTTTATAAAACATATGTTTACTTAATCAAGAAACAAACACATTAAAGGACAAGCAAAATTAAATACACCTTAAAATATCGTTACTTTCTACCCTCAAATTGCAGGATTGCAGGCTAATAACATTTTACAAAATGTTCTAGGTCTTTTATTCCATTTCATGATTAATGGTAATTGTTTAGTTTGATGTTTGCTGTCGTTTTAAATTGATTGCTTTCAAGTCACTACAATGCTAGAATAGAACCGCCAAACAAGTTTGATTTCATTAATTGTATCTACAAGATACTCGTATGACTGTAATGCAAAAACATATGCCTTAATTTATATATGCGTGTATACGTTTAACTAATGAAATAACCGTAATCATGTTTTTATGAATTAAGGTATATTGTATTTTGTGCTTAAAAGTGTATAAAAATATCTGAAATAGCCCGGCTTCATCTAGTAAAGTTGAATTCAAAATAAAAATACCTTTTAAATTAATTGAACCTGTGACGGGACTGGGTAGCGATATCATTTTACTTGTACGCAGCTTACTCGATTATGGACTGAATTAAACAGATAGAAAAATGTATTGGTAGTATAAAGCACTATATATAATTAAATCAAAACTGGTTTAAAGCTTAGTGACATTTTTTAAATTAACTGTCGTATGCTGTTTAATAAATTTATTACTTGTTCCAGTCATTCAAACTCTTAAATATTTTGTATAAATATTTCGTGTGTAAAACCGTTAATTCTTTTATATTGTACTACACTAACCACAGTAAATTTTCCAAGGAAAAATTGTATATTTGGAACAAGGAAATTTGGTATGGAAATATATTTGTGCATTGTTCAAATTAATTATATTAAGTTAATTAGAACCAAATTGATCATTTTTATAACTAATTAATTATCTAGTTAATTTTAACCTTATTTGGTATGTCAAACTAATCCTTTCTTTTTGGTATGTAGAAATAATTTCAATTTAAGAACTCGGTTTCGTACATTCGTCCATCCTCAGGTACCACTTAAGAACAAAAACATAACTTAACTCTGCGAGGAGATCGTTAAAAGTTAAAACATAGCATGCGTCGTGCACGTTAATCTAGTCAGTCGTTACTGAAGCTGTTTCTGGTGTGCCTGTAAGACTTTGCTCCGTCTTTTCTACACCAATGATGGTATCAAATATTATGTTGGACTGAAAAGACAATTTTAGCGAATGTGGTGCTTTACTTTTTCTTGCTTTTTAGATTTCATTCTCTTTCAAAGCATTCATGATGCGCCCTTTCTTACACATATATGTGAAATGTTCGTGTTTGTGTTGAAATCCGTATAGGCGTGTTCGTTATTGATGAGATGTTTTGCGTAACTTGACTTTGTCAAGTTTAAACGTTTCGGTCTATAAGGTAGATGACCTTTAAACCTTTTTATAAAATGGGGGTCCAGTTTGGCCTATGTAATGGCTAGGACATTCGTTGCAGGTTATTTTATAGATTCCTGTTTTTTCCTGTTTGCCTAACTTGTGACAATTTTTGGTTTTTAAAACTGTCCCGAGTTTTTTGGTAGTATGTAATTTTAACGTTATATTTTGCCATTACATTTTTGAGCGTGAGGTTTAATATGTTTCCACAGTTATTCTATCTACTTTTTTTTAGTAGTTAATATTAAAAACCACCATAATATAGGCTCTAAGTTTTATATTATAATGTTTCATTTTAACCACATATGATACAAAATTGTTATCTTTGAATTTCCAAACTTTATTTTTTTTTCATTGGTACTAGTAAAACTATTAATTGATATATAATATATATTTGTATGTTATCAAAACATATGTATTCGATTGAGCTATTTTGAGTTATGTGAATATCTCTATAATATTTGCTTTTGTTTGTTCTTTCATTTTGAACCTTTGATGTAGTTTTAACAACTTATCTGTGTCTCATTCACCGACGCAGCTGTCGTCTGCGTAATCTCTAACTTTATGCTAGTGTTCGCTTCTTTGCGGTTCCGTGTTCCTTAGATAGAAATCTTTGTAGCCCTACTTTATTGTTATGTTTTAAACTTGCATTAAAGCCTAGTGTTAAATCTAGTCCAATTTGTTTACACTTTCTAAAAAGTTGATGTTTAAATTTTGGACCATCAGAAAACTGTTAAGACAAAAATGTTTATGCTCGTGTGCTTTACTTGCTTTTTCTCAAGAATTTTTATTTTCCTAAAGTTATGGAGCACTCTTTTCCCCCTTTAAGGCTCTTCTGCTGTAAAAATATACATTTATATTATAAATGGGAATACCTTATTAAGTAATTTTGTGTGCTTACCTTATAGATAACAATGTAACTTTATTCATTATCATTTTGATTCTTAGTACATTTTGTATATTACACTAAGTATTTTGTTCTTCTCTCAATTAAAACTATTTTTTTTATATTAAGAGATAAACGTATTTTTAAATTAATTCTAATCATGTAGCAGTGTGCAAAGGTAACAAAGAATAATATGATGCCACAAAATATTCATCCTAACTGCCAATTAAGCTGACAATATAACAAGTTAATTACTATGATTTGATTCACAAGAAATATTCTTTAATAATGTAAAAGTAAAATTAATACGACTGTAGCAGAGTTAAGTTTTCTACTCTTTCATTAATATCGAAATTAATTATAATTTTTTGTTTTTATAATATCAGATATTTGTACTTGTTTTCAACTTCAAAGAGTCTATTGTGACAATTAATATTTAATTTATTTTGATATTTAAAAGAGTTTCTTAGTTTGCCTTTATTTCTCATTTAGGCCTCTACCCTAATTTGTTAACATTTTTGACTAAATAATACAATTTAATATATAATATACATTTTTATTGGAATTTTCCAACCGTATTTATTAAAAAAAAAAGTTAAAACGTAAAAAAACAAATAAATTTTATTTCGTCAGTAATCTATCAAATGATAAGATTCAACCTCTCATTAACAATCATTGTGAACCGAGTGGATTCTATGCGTTGTTTGAAATTACTTTTAATTTGGTAATGATCGATGTTCAATAAATTCATCATTATTAATTTATTTAGTTGATGTTCTGACCCCGGTCTATTATCACACGTGTTGCTATCAGTTGAGTGTGTTTTAGGACATAATTCACTCGTTTAAAAATAGTATTATAATCTTTTTCAAACTGGTTATTCCAAAAGTAAAATCTAGTTAAAATTAATCTGGAAACATTTAACGACAATATTTATTTTACCAAATATAGGCGTCAAATTAATCACAACAAATATTACTAGAAACAGTTAGTCAAAGCATAAATTCGATTAATTAATCTTTATTTAATTTCAAACTAAAATACTATTTTTACAAATTTCTATTAGACCTTCATCGTATCAATGATTTAACAATCAATAAAAGTTATGAAGTGGCAATGCACAGTTGTAAAGTTAATAATGTTTTAGATTCAGAAAACAAACGAAATATTCTAAATTTTAAATATTCAGGTGTACAACAACCATAAACACTTTCTCATTTTTCTATTATGGATAGTATAAAGTGATTCATTAATTTTATTTGTTGGTATTTTAAGTTTCCTTGTAACTCGCACCAATGTCAATGCATTGTATTAATATTTACAAACACAAATACAAATTTATAATTAGAAAATATACATTTCTATTTACAACTCGTATTTAATAATTTAGGCTATATTAAATTAAACTGTATATTATGTCGTCTAATATAATATATTATGTCTTATAATATACTGTACAATTGTATTAAATACACAATCTGAATGGTAGCGATAACCACTGAGAATCAACAAAACCAACAAGTCTTAACTTGTTGACCCAGTATGATTCAAGAAAATCAATAAAGTAACCACCACAGAGGGTGGGAATTCAAAATTCTTAGATAATACGTTTATCTTAATTAAATAGTTTTGTAGATGCCGAATATTAAATTTACTTGTATATGTGTGTGGGAATTATTATGCTTCATAACTTTTATTAGAATTACTAACTGGGTTTTGATGAGTTTTCAGTAATTTGTGGAAACACAACATATTTCGTACAATTAACTTTGACTTTATAACATTTATGACTTAAACAATATGATAATACTTATTTTATTAGCGAATCATAATGAAGGCTGCGGAAACAGAACGATAAAGTGTGTTTATTGAGATATAATAATCAATAATAAAAGATTTACAGTTTATCTAGTAAAAATGAATACTGCTTCGACAACTAGTTTGCCCCGGAAACTTTGTCGGACAAGGTTACCACTTAATTATAAATGTTTTATAAACGAATCTAAAACAATCAGTGGTTGGGTGCTAACTTTTATGGCGTCATAACTTTACCATGTTCGGGATGTCGGACGCGCAGAGCGACCAATAATAATTATTCGACAAAATGTTTTTCGCTTTTTATATAAAAGTAACTTTTGATTAAAAGAAAGATTAAATTTAGTTCCTAAATTTGTTTCCCCATTAAATCAATGCGTTTGCCACTGCCGGGATCTCAAAGGAAAACGCCCTGCTACCGAGAATTGTTTCAAATAAAAATGTTGTACGTAAATAAGGAATATATAAAGTCTCAAGAGGTAGGTAAACATAAACTTTTAAAGGCCTGGGCTCGAGGACTATTACCTACTTTGTTAATGTACAGAATAGCACATCACTATCGTCACAATTTATCTGCTTATATTGTGTTAAGAAATGTACTTTAGAAGGATTGTCTGTAGAAGGAATGTTTAGATGATAAGGTGAGGATGATAATAAAATCGTCGCAATTGATGTCATAACCTGTATTCAGACGAGTTAATTTTGAATTACTTGCTTATTTAAATACAGTAAAAAATTTCACAATTTATCAATTTTGTGCTAAAATAAAACAACTCACATCTGATTAAACCTAAAGGTTAGATTAGGTAAAAGGTTAAAAAGAGTGTCTGAATTAACCTTATTTTGAACAATTCATAATTTAGGCTATCTGTATTGTACTTAAAATAAAATAAAATCACCCAACGTCGGAAGTTTACATACACCAGTTTGAAATTAAAAAGTTAAGAAGGATGATCAGATGTAAGGAATGAATAGTGACACATTTAAATAAGGCGAAACAATAAATTGATACATTTTATTTTAAATAATTGCTGTCTAGTATAACGAGAGGTTTCGAAAGTTTAGTTCTTGGAAATTATAATTATGTTATTAATGAAAAAATAAACATTTAGACACCGAAATATATTTTAATTAAAACAGCAGCAAAAAATAAATATTTACAAAACATAAACAAGTTATAACTTATAAATAACGTAATCCGTAACTACAATGCAAGCATATTATTCATTAATAACTAATGAGTAAACTAAATTTAAACTCTTATTTTTAATTGTTATCGTTTAAACTGTAAGTTTGATATGTTTCATTTGTTCATTAAAACGTCTCTGATATATCTGCAGCTATGGTTTAAAGATTTAGTCAACTATAGACATAAAACTAAAGTATGTAGGGCTTAATATATAGGGAAAGGCTACAGATTGAAATCCTAAGAGGCAATACATGAAAGTGGAACAATGCAGTCGGCTATGTATTTCTGTATCTTCAATTCATATGTTTCCATTTTATTCTTCAGTAATAACACATTGGAGTTTTACGATTAGTACAAAAATTAATTGTGAATAGAAGACAATGCATGTTTAAACAATGGACCAGTAATTAGAGCAGAAAAAAACAGTTTTTGCTAACAAATTTAACAGCAAAACCGATTGCGTTATGAATAGTTTGTAAATGGAAAATAACACCTTCGGAAACAATGATTTTTATTGTGGAATTTTTTAAACAACGGAAACCTTGAAAAATGTGTCCTTTTACTTTCTCACTATACTATACAAAAAAATCGATGTTGGGATTTTTGTGGAACTATCCGTTTTGGGACCCCCTGAGTCCAAAAAAGTGGTTTTTACAAAATGTCTGTATGTATGTCTGTATGTATACAAAGCTAGAGAGAAAACTATTAGATCGATTTCAACCAAATTTGCAAAAGACATGTCCAGTACGCCTGTATAGATGCACGAAAAAGTGTTTTGAACAATTTTGAAAAACAACCCCCTATTTGGCTAAAAAAACCCCAAAAAATCAGTTATTTTTTTAAATAAAAAACGGCTCTAACGATTTTGATAAAATTTGGCTTATTTGTAGCCTTTAATGTGCCCTACCATATACAAAAACCCGCATCTTTCTAAAAATTCTCGTTTAGCTAATAATAATAATAATAACTGATTTTTGGGGGTTTTTTTGGCCATAAAGCGGGTTGTTTTAAAAAAATTTCAAAACCTTTTTACGTGCATCTATAAAGACCTAATTGACGTGTTTGGTGCAAATTTTTTCGAAATCGATCGAATAGTTTTCTCTCTAGATAATAATAATAATATTTATTAGTTAATCTCCAACTTTAATAAAAAAACTCTCCTACCCCACCCTACAAGTCACAGTGAATCTGTTTAGTAATTTAAATGTGTTTGTAAGAAAGTATGTGCCAGTTCCTGGTACCGTTTATTTGTTTTATGCTTATATTTTGTAAACCACTGGATGAAACTCTACACTTTCAATGGAAAAGTTGTAGTAAATTTAAAAACATTCAAAATGAGACTTTGTAGGTCTCAAGTAACCATTGTGTGTAAACGATGAAGATTCTTTATTGAGATCAGTCTAATAATCGATAATAAAAGATTTACAGTTTATTTATTTTCATATTCCTAGTCATAAACTATTTGAACTATTCCTTAAGTCACAAAGCAATCGGTTTGCTGTTAAATTTGTTACCATACAAAAGTCTCTATTGACTGATCTAAAATGACGATATGTGTTTACATCTTTACTATAGTATTGTAGTACTACATTTTGTACTGCAAGAGTATTGCGTGTTAAAAAATTCAGGTTTAAAAATAATAAAGATGTAACATTGCATCAATCATAATTATGTAAAAGTTATTCTTTAAGTAAGTTTTAGTACAATTTTCTGCCAATCCTAACGTAACACTTTCACTTAAATTTGTCGACGCGTTTTGGAGTTCCTCCATTATCGAGACCTATTTCAGTACTGGATTCATCCGTTATGGAATCGTCTGGATATAGTTAGCCATGCCCCTCCTCCTACTACCGGTACTGCTTCTTATGTAACCTGTTACGTAATATGTTATGCAACACGTTATGTAACACGTTATGTAGTATAAACCTACTCTTTTATTTTATTTTTTAATATTTTCAACAATTTCAGATTTTGGAAAGTTATTTCTGATTGACTGTTAATTTGTTCATTAATAATAGTTTCTCCGTTCATTTTTAGTTTGAAAATTTCCATGTTTTCTATTATATTTAACCGTCTTCCTTTGTTACTTTGGTGTAAGAGCTTTATTGATTCTTTCATTTCGTATGGCAAATGACCTTCATTTAATAAATGTGTTGCGTAATTTGAATCTGTTTTTTTATATTTATAAGATCTAATATGTTCCCTAAATCTTGTTTTTAGTTTTCGTCCTGTTTGGCCTATATATGTTTGCACTTTATTTTATATACTCCATTTTTGTCGTATGTTCCATTTTCTTCTATAGACTTGCTTAATCTTCTCTGTTGTTACATAACGTGTTGCATAACATATTACGTAACAGGTTACATAAGAAGCAGTACCGGTAGTAGTAGGAGGGGCATGGCTAACTATATCTAGACGATTACATAACGGATGAATCCAATACTGAAATAGGTCTTGATAATGGATGAACTCCGAAACGCGTCGACAAATTTAAGTGAAAGTGTTACGTTAGGATTGGCAGAAAATTGTACTAAAACTTATTTCATGGATCCTAGCAGATATAATTTGTATAATAATTATTTATTCTTTAAGCATTGAATATTTTAATACGGTGGAAATTATTCGAACAGTTGAATATAAATCAATCAAATTCCAATGTTAATGTTTGTTATTCCTTTACTTATTTTGTAGAGTCATTGTTATTTGTAAACTTATCATGCAAGTTAAATTATTTCTAGAAGCCTAAATCAATAAATTAATGAATTATTACATTACATAATTCATTGAACTTTCCATTAATCTATAACTTGACTTAATAAATTCTTTGAGTTTTTGAAATAGATTTAGTTTACTAACTGTTTAGAGGCAAGAGCGACTAAATGTTTCATCATAATTTATGAAAACATCTATGTTCTTAGGACATTTCAATGGTCAAATCAAATTACGAAACCATCTATCCTATCTATATCCGAATTATGAAAACTGAGTTACTTATTTAACTAATGGTGGGCCTGGGTAATTTGTTCTTTGTGGGTGAAAACACTTAAAACCGTTTTTATGTATGTGAAGACAGTGACGGTAACCCATAAAAAGAGACTTATTACTACCAACATACATTTCTTAGGCTTCGACTTTATTATCTTTCTTCCAGCTGTATTACTTTAAGAAGTCAATGATTACATTATTATTATTAGCTTTTTCTTGTCATGTAATACTAATAAACCCTCGTGAAAAATCACAGGCGGATTAATTAGACACACATCAGAAATACATAATTTATAAAACTAACTATTTAAAAACAATAGACTTTATCTAGGCCTAAATAACTATGCTGACATTGATTTTTAACTCTGTCAATTAATTATAAAACTGTAGGAATATTGTAAAAAAATTGTATTTATTTATGTTATTGTATATTTAAAGAAAGATACAAATATTATCTTTTAATTGCTTTTTATTTCATTTTGATAGATCAAATTATTTAGAAGTTATTAATATTATAGTGAATAAATTATTAATCGAATATATTTATATGCTATGTACGAAGATGTACGAATGTTTCCAAAGTTAAACGAATAGGTATTTCTTTTTTAAATTTGTATACACGAATATTTTGATGATAAAAGGTTGTATTTATATACAGTCTATTACCTCAAAGCAAATATTATAACGTATTATAACATACATTAGTTCTATAACTCATATTTAAAAAAAATCTACTTCTTAAGAAATTATAATATTTGAAGTTGTAAACATAACCCCAAAATTAACTGTTTTTGTTTAAGTATTACTACAGATGATGGGTGAAATCAGATGTTATATTATATTTTACTCACGTACGGACGTACACTCGCTTTTATAGGAGTTGATTATGTATTACTTATATATTACAAGAATTTTTAAGATTTATTTAAAATGTTTTATTTTAAGAAGACAATAAAGCAAAATGCAAATTGTAAATCTATACAGTTTTATTGAATTGTCTGTCTGAGATTTCGAAATAAATACTTTTTTCTAAGCTTATATGGTTATTCACACTTTACCAACACCTAAAAATGATTTCTTTATTTTTTATCCGTCTGTATACATAGAGTTCTGTGAATTTTCAAATGTATATTTAAATTAAGATCTATTATCTTTATGTTAGTCAATACAAAGTTAAACCCGACTGTACTACATTAATTTGTTTGACAGGTCTAATCTAAAGAATGGTTGAACTAATTTTGACGAAACTTTCATTTGCATGTAGAGGAATTTTCAAAGATTATTCTAGGATACTTGTTATCCATGAAATATTTAGGGTTCAAATTTAAAAATTGAAAAAAATTCAAACATTATGGACAAAATTAGAGGATATTTTGCTAACGGACGTGACACGTGACCGTCTATACACATATAAATACAATTGCAGTGCCTGTTTGTGATTTCAAAATATAAGCTCATATGGTTATTCACACGTTACGAAAAACTAAGTACACATTTATACATTTGTTGTAAAGTCTGTCAGTACGTATGTCTGTTTGTTTCTCCTGGCTAAAGTCCGGAATGGCTAAATAGCTTTTGACGAAACTGTCATTAATTAACATGTAGAAGATTTTTTATAGGATATTTTAGACTACTATTTATTCCGAAAATATTAGAAATTCCTGTGAAAAAATTAAAAAATTATTGACAAAATTAGGGATTTTGTGGACAAATGTTGGGATGTTGCATGTCTATTGGTGGTTTGCATTGCACTATACGGTATTTCACCGCGTGGGGTTGGCGAACGAAGCGAGCATGGGCAGAGCCCTTAGTTATAAATAAAACAACTGCATCGTATCAAAAGCTCAACACTTTGACAAGTCTGTTTTAATTTACTGTATATGATGGTTTAACCGCTAAATATATATGGAAACAATATCCAACAAAGTGAAAAGTACTTATACAGATGATAAATACACCTCAAACCCTGATTTGTAATTTTTATGTTCTTACGGGAGTTATAGTAACAAACTGACCAAAAGCGGTATTTTTAGCGCTTATAAGTGCATAGCTAATAATTTAGGTCTAAAAGAAATTCATAGATCGATTTGGGCGAAACTCACTGTGAGTTGTTTAGCCATAGAACTCTAATCTAAAATAGTTTTCTTTAATTGCGGGTAATCACAATATTTACCCGAAAGTCCTTTTATTTATCTAATCACATCTGCGAGCGAGCCATCTAGTTTGTAAATAATATAGAATAGTAATAACACAAAATAAAACAAAATGGGCTACATAGTGTTCTGGGAATTTTCAAATTTTATTTAAATTAAGATCTATTATATTTGTGTTAATCAATACACGTTAACTATTTGTTCAGTTTTTTATCATCAAAAAATGTCTTTCAATGTAAAATAGTTCAAACATTTCATATACCCTTAAAAACGGCTTTGATAGAGAAAGTTTAAACCATATATTCATTTTAATTAGGAGTGGTATCTAAATGGTAAGGTTTATGATTTTTGGGTATTTAAAACACGTTAAGGAATATATTAATTTGTAATTTTCTAAATGTGTGTATTATTTACTGCACAATTAATTATTATTTGACAATTCTTTTAAAATAACTATTAATTTATAAGTCTTTAGTAAACGCCAAATACATACTTTACAGTTTTATAGAATGGGTGGAACAAACAAACAACATATACAATTAAACGTAATAATGTGTCCTAATTGCCGTTCACCAGTCACAGCTAAATCCATTTGTTGTGCATTGATTGGCTCTGGCTTTATACCATGTTAATGCCAATTTGTTTAATTAAATCGTGTAAATGTAGGCGCCATCGGATTTACCTTTGCTACTTTATACTTCTACTATATTTATGAGATACATTTTTTATTTAACGAGATAATATTTCATGAAGTAACCTTTCCAATATATATAATACTAGGGGAAATCCCTGAGTGCTCCGCACGCCAACTCTGTTGGAACCTCCTATACACATAATCATGTTAAGTTTTCTTTATAATAAAGGTGTAGGATTAATAATAAACCCAAAGCTAAGCAGTAAATAATGTTGAATGTTCAAATCAAATTATTTTGTAGATTTTATAACAGCAATTATAATAAAGGTTAAAAGAACCTAACCTAAAAGTTAGAAATACAAATAATTGGTTCAAATTTTGAAATCAGGTGTGAATGGAAATATTTTATTTTATTGTTTGCTATAGTAATTAATCAGTCTAGGCCTAACGTAAGAATTTATTCCAGCTACAAATATTGAAATAAAAAATGTTTTTATCAAAATGAATATAGCCTATGTTACTCAAGGATAGTGAAGCGTGTATTAGTAAAACAATTTTTTTCAATCGGTTCAGTAGTTCCAGAGATTACCTCCTACATACTACAAACAGACAAACAAATGTAATAAGTTATAAAGTACTTACTGTACACCGTCTGTGACTTCTTTATTTTCTTTATTACGCGTTTCGGAGCTTATGTCTCATCTTCAGATAATCCCTCTATTTGAGGTCGTCAAACATTAAACACTAAAAACATGTACATTAATTACTTTACACACACATTACACAACATTCAGCGGCCGCGCACCTCGACGTTCGAAGGAAGTGTGTTTTAGTGTGTTTTTAGTGTTTAATGTGTGACGACCTCAAATAGAGGGATTATATGAAGATGGGACATAAGCCCCGAAAAGCGTAATAAAGACAATAAAGAAGCCACAGACAGTGTACAGTGTACAGTAAGTACTTTATAACTTATTAATCATATCGTTGACTTGGATACTTATACTCGAAGATGAATTTGAAAGACAAACAAATTTTAACTTTTTACAATATTAGTATGGATAGAAAGAAATGATTAGTGAAATGGTTTGTCATTTAGTAAAATGATTACATATAAAAACTAATTTTATTTTTGGTTAGTTATTGTTTTTATAATTTGCTATTTATACTATGGATGGACGCCTGTAGAATAATGGATACATAATTCCCCTGAAACCAACATTTAGACGACCAAGTACAACACCATTGAGTATTAAGGAACATAAAGAGAAAAAATCTAATCTATCACGTCAGTTTAGATGAGCCACAGGGTGAAAAGAAAAAAGATAAACACGATGTTTCTGCGAAGACGATGTTGTACTTTGTGTTGCTCATTGTTTTTATTATTTTATTTTATTTTTTATTTACAGAACAAACAGGAGACATACATACGTGCGATATCTCCTCACTATATGATTAATTTTTAAAATTGGTTGAAAAACTTTTATACTTGTATACTAGTAAAAATTTTAATTGTAAAAATAAGATTCCGTAAAAAAAATATTTAGTATAGGAGGAGATAATTCTAGTTAGTTCAGTTTTTTTATCATCTAAAAATGTGTCTTTCAATGTAAAATATTTCAAACATTTCATACACCTTAAAAATGGCATTGATAGAGAAAGTTTAAAACATATATGAATTTTAATTGGGCGTGGTGGCTAAATGTTAAGGTTTATAATTTTTGGGTGTTTAAAACATGTTAAGGAATATAATGCATTATATCTACCATACAAAATATTTGTTTTATTCACTGAATATGTACAAACCAAAATGATTCAAAATTGACGAAGGATTGATTAAAGTCGCTAAATGGTATTACAAACATTTCAAGTACACCTGTTCACTAGTGACATAAACTCGTGAGAGGTATTACTTGAAAAATGTTTACTCCAAATTCTACTTGAGACGAGTTCAGTGCTTTCCACTTATAGTTAAACAAACACTAAATGTCTACTTAATAATTCTGAAACTTTTATTGCGATTAAGTGGGGTTTTATTCTTGAAATGTAATTCGCTTGAGTCATAAACTTCAAGCACTGAAAATGGTATGAACTTTTGTGTGAGTTTTCTCAACAAGACATATTTCCTACACTGTAACTTCAACCATACTATTATCAACCATACTGCATCACCCCACCTTAACGTTTTAAATTATTTTTATTCTTTTGTGTGTGTGTGTGTGTGTGTCATTTTGCAATTAATGTTAATAATCTTGGTGAGATTATTACAGGCAGTTCTGAGTTATGTTTAAAGTTTCAAGTATCTAATTCATAGGGAAGTTAGTTTGAAATGTATTTCCAAATTTTTAACAAACATACAGTCAAGAATGAGAGTTAATATTGTATTGTCATCCAGCTCTGAGCTATGTTTAATGTTTCAAGTATCTAACTGATCGGGAAGTTA